>SSNP01000038.1:3451933-3477919 GCA_006937955.1 Pachypanchax playfairii | reverse complement strand
GGGGGGGGGGGGGGGGGGGGGGGGGGTTGTGCACATGTGAGTTTATTCTCTTCCCCCGAGCCATGGCTAAACCTCAGTGACATCAGCAGCCATGTCTTATTTCCCTATTACAAAGGTCCCACTGTAACTCAGTGTGTCAGAGTGGAGACAACGCTCCTACTTGAGCACACATACTCATTAGCACACGGCTGTGTCTTTATCATGCACACACTCACACATACAAATACACCAGCAGGATTGAGCAGGAGAGCAGAAACAAGGCAAAAAACAAATTAAACCAAGTGCAAGATAGACCTTTCATTATAATTACCATATTCAATAAAACACAGATTAGATAAAAGGAGAGAAGCTCTGGGAACGAGGAAAGGTTTGTGTGTATGTGTCTCAGTAGATGTGCCAGTTTTTTTGCATATTTTTTCACAGACCAAAAAGATGAGAAGATTGTGCATAATTTAGACTGCAGTTTTCAAAGCAGCCACTGGTTCACAGATGGTCCAAATTACGATGAGGTGCTCTTCCACTCGGTATTACTGAAGCATCTAAAATCTCTCTAAAGCACCAAACCTGAAGTAATTATAACATCCAGTCAATTTTAAACAAATTTTCCAGATTTGGCAGTTAACTTGCTGTTTTATGTTGGTAAATTATTTGAACATTATTTAGCTTTGCAAGTAGTCATCTACAACTCAGTCACACAGCTGACTTGGACACCAAGAACTGAAATGTTATAATACTGAATACCATTTCATAAAGTCAGATGATGAATTACTGCATCACAGAGAAACTACTGTGTAGTTAAAAAACCCCTATAGAGAACATCAGATATTTTTGTGCACAAACATGTCTTTCTCCATTCGTCATAGGGATAAGAACATAGCAGGCATTCAGATGGATTGAGGTTTCTCTTTGATATTCAGCAGTTCACTTTGCTGATGGACAGTGTTTCTTGTCATCTACTGACAGCAAATACAAAAAAGAGAAAAAAAGGGAAACTAAAATGTGCACAGAAGCATGACGGCCCTGTTGATAGCTGAAAACATCCATCTATCCATCCATCCATCTTCTATACCCACTTGTTTCTGAGCAGGGTCATTGGGGGATGGTCCCTATCTCTAGAAGTGATTGAGCAAGAGTTAGAGTATACCCTGGACAGGTTCAGGTCCAGACCAGTCCATCACAAGGTCACAAACACCCACTCACTTCCCACCTTAGACCAGGAACACAACAGTTCCTCTATAGCTGATCAGGCCATGGACTGTAACATAACTCTTACCTTGGGCCAATTTAGAATCGCAAATTAACCTAACATATATGTTTTGGGTCTATGGAACAAAAACCAGAACCCCTGGAGAAAACCCATGCATGCATGGAAGGAACATGCAAACACCATGATTAAAGGTGCTGAGTAGAACAGAGGACTAAAGAAGACCAGAGCAATACAGTACAACCTAGTTTTTGTTTTTTTTTTACCAAAGATTTTGATTAGCAGTTGATCTATTTAAACTGTTTAGGGTTATGGGTTGTAAAATACCAGAAATGTAAAAGTGTAGAAAGCATTGTGTTTTCAAACTGCTTCTCTGTTGTTGTTCAAACAACAGTTTAGAGAACAAAAGCAAAGTCCCACCTGCATGTGGTTGCATCTTGGAAAATTTTTGCTAGATTGACTTTTCAAAATATATCATTTTTTTTACACCTTTTGGAGCATCCAAATTCTTAAACATGTTCAAAAGTTTTAGAAAAAACAGATTTTTGCTGTCTCTTTCTGCAACTAATTTTGTCTTTAAAACTGAAGATGCTTTTTCCCAAACCATCTTTGTTATTGATTTACAGACATATTTTTTTTTTATCTGCCTCTGTTCAAATCCATGTAGGCTATAAATTAGTTAAACATCCACGACTTGAATGGAGGTGGATGGTTTGTTGGAATGTTTTATTAATTGTATTTTTTCCAGAGTTTAACTTTAATACCACCCAGCCTTCTTTATTGAGGAACAACCTGCTGAGAATGAGTATCTGTGCATCTACTGTATTAATGGTTACTGATTGTCTGTCAGACAGGCTACAGTAAGTCCTAATGTACAGCACCCTGACTCATATAGTGGTCAGTAACACAGGAGTATCAAAGGGGACCGTCCTATCTCCATTTCTGTTCATTCCTTGGATATCTGACTTTCAGTAGAGCTCTGAGTTGTGTGACCCTTAGAAGTTCTCCAATAACAATGTGGTGGTGGTTTGAATAAGAGATGGACAGGAGATGAAGAACTGGGAGCTGGAGTGGTCCTGCAGGAATCTGGCACTCCTAAATGTGACCAAGATGTGGGGGATGGGGATCAGCTTTAGGAGGAAAGGATCTATGATGAAGTCCATCAACATGTTGAGAGGCAAACTTGAGATGGTAGACAGCTATAGGTACCTGGATGTTCACCTTAACAAACTCGATGGACTGGCAGACTAACGCTGATGCTTTCCTGTATGAGTAGCAGATAATATGACTCTATTTTGTTAGAAAACAACATGGCAGGTGCCATAGCTGGGAGATTGTTGTTTGCTGGCTAGGCAGCATTAGTTCCAGAGACAATAACAAGAACAATACATCTATCGAAAAGGCTGGTATATTTATTGGTCAGAAGATGGGGACATTTGAGTCAGTGAGAGACAGAAGATCACTGAATAAATTACTGTCAGTATAATGTTCTTGACTGATTTTGAAAAGAAAAAAAAAATCTGCATATTTAAATTACTACAATATGATTTTTCATCATACTCTGTGATTGCTTTGAAAGCATGAAGAAAAGGACTAATAAACTATAAAAGGACTAATTCTGGGTTTTTGATAAACATTCATGGCTGGATTGTAGCAGCTAAACACTTGAGGGATAAGTGTCATACAGTTAACACAAGGATTAACATTATACAAAGGACAGCACAATGCAGTTGATGTTGGAATCCACATTGTAGAAAAAGAAGACTCAATTCTTACTTTAAAATATGATTTATCGATAACAAACTTAGCAAAATATTAGTCTGAATCATTTTTATTCATATACATCCTCATGAACTGAGCCCATTCAAATGAAAAGCATAATAGTAACAGTATGATATTATATATATAAAAGAAAAATAAAAGAAAGAAGCATTAACATTTAAACATGTATTTTATTTTTCAATTTACAGCTTGAAAAGACTCTGATGGTAGACTGGCATCTATTAAAGCAAATGCCATCCAATTAATTCCTCCTCCCACCCTCCAGCTTCTCCACTGGCAGTATGTAACTTGGATGAACGGGTACAATCTCCCAGGAGAACTACATTACCAGTGACAGGTTGCCAAGGAGGCTGTGAGCAAAGCTCAGCAGATTATGGCTACTGAGTACACAAGGCCTTGCAGCCTGGGACTGGCAGAACAAGCTTTGGCGGCATAGAGATGAATGCACTGCAGGAAAAAGGGTCCAAGAAGGCCAGACTGCTCACTTAACTACAGGTTAAGGGGAGAAGGATGGGTATTCATTCAATTGCAATAAATTAGACCTGTTCCAGCTGAAATTTGGAAACACAAAATCTGCTAATAATAATAATAATGTATACTTCATTGATGTTGGAGAAATTCGAGCTCCGCATTTAACCCATCCTCATTTCTGAGGAGCAGAGGGCAGACATTTTGTATGGCACACGGGGGCAGTTGCAGGGTTCGGTATATTACCCAAGGATACTTCAACATGTAACCTCTGCAGGGACTCAGGATCAAGCTCCGGTTTCCTGATGTGAGGACAACCTTCTTCCCTATTAGACTACAGCTGCCTCGAGGCAGTTACAGGTTCAGTATCTTGCCCAAGGATACTTCGACACGTAGCCTGCTGCCACCGGGGATCAAACCCCAGTCTTCCAAACGAGGGGGTGATCTCCCTCCCCACTAGGCTACGGCCACCCATTGAGATAAGCAACAGTTTTAAAAATTAATGTAGAAATTCCATTCCTTGGAACAAGTATACAAAGAAATGGCAGTGACAGTGAAAGTAAAATTTGGTCAATTTAAGAGAACTGTTTTTCTTATAATTGAACACTTCAAAACCAGGCTGAACCTTTCTGAATGGAGTTGTTCTCCTGATGCATGTGTTGGTTTTCTCCAGGGACTCAGGCTTTCTCTCATGGAACAGGCAGTACCCCTCCTCTCGTTCAACGATTACCTTAGATAAGCACCAGCTCACCATGATCCTGACGGAAACAAGTGAGTAAAGAAAATGACTGACTGAGCCATTGATCAGTTTTACACATACCCCTTCTTCTGACACTGTGTCTTTAAGGAGGCCAAGACATCACAGACATGTGGGTAACCTCCAGTTGGGTCCATTTGTACACTCAAAGTATGCAGAGATATAGTGTGAATCTTAACAGCACATGTCTTATTTAACACCCACAAGCTCCTAAAACCCTTTATTCTCAGCGTATGTGTGTGTATGTTTGTGTGTGAGTGTATGTCCTGATGCATTAGTCCCCCGTGGTGATACAATTCAAGCTGATTTATTTATTTGCCACTTAATTTGTCAAACAAGGTCAAATACCTGGGTGACTTTTTTTTCAAGACTTCTTTAGCCATTGTTTACTTCTCAGCCAGACAAAAAGAATTCTTTACACAGACAGATACACAAGCACAAACTCACAACCTGTTATCTACCAAACATTTACAAAGCTGTTTGTGGCCCCCTGCCAGCCAAAACCCAGCATGTCCTCTTTATAAAGTCAATGAATTTCATGCAACAGCCACTGCAAGGTCTGACAAACAAGTAGAAGGACTGTACAGTTCCATACTAATAAACCCTAATCATCTCCATGAAAATAAATATTCAAAGACAGAAGAAATTCATGGATAACTGTGCCAAAGAATATCCCAATTGCATTCCAGTCATGTGAGTGTGTGTATATATATATATATATATATATTTGCATATATATAAAACCCTATATACATACGTATATATGTACAAGTGTACGTGTTCAAGTTATCTCAACTCTCAATGAAAGCAAGGTGGCTGGCAGTTTAAGGTATCAGGGGTGCACAGTGTAGGCCAAACATCTCTACTTCAAAAAGTTCAGGCTCTAAATTTGTAACCCACAGACATTTGTTACAGACTTGTTGCAAAGTATCCCTGTACAATTTGACAAAAGGGTAATTTTAACTTTGGACAGCTCCTTCACAGCAAGAGAGGATGTCATTCAGGCTTTTTTCATTGGAGTGGTACTCCACAATCCACATTGAAAATGTTCACCTTTGCATTTAAATCAGTGAAGCAGAACCAAACATTGAACTTTTTTTATTCGATAACTTTTTCAAATGTAATTAAAGGTAAATAACTTGATTCACATCACAATGTTTGGGTCCACAGAGACTGGCAAACATAAATAAAATAATAATAAAAAAAACTTTTGTTAAAAATGTTGATTGCTAGAGAAAATAAAATTAATGCATACAAAAATGTGAACGTGAGAAGGTATTGGAGCAACCCAAGAGAAAATCTAGACAATAGAAGACCAGTTCAGCAAGAAACAAAATACACTGAGGGGAGGAAACAAAAAACACAAAGACACATTTATGTTATACTTATTTATACATTCTGTATTTGCTGATTTAGACCTTTGCTGTGAACGGTAATTTTCTTCTCTTTGCAAAATTGTTAACAGTGTGACACAGAAACAATACTTTCCCTGTACAACTAGTTCCCATTATAATGATTCATGTGATTCAGCTGCTGAAAACAATGCCACAAAGCACCTTTTGATCCTTGGAAAAAAAACAACACTCCATATTTCTTTTTTCTTTAAAAGAAATTTAAGATGAAATAAGATTCTCAAAAACTATACACAGAAGATCAGTTTGTAGATCCAGGTTATTGACTGGCTGAAAAATGCATTAGATGTTGTAAAGTTGATGCACGACAAGGGGGAATGCAAATACCCTTTATACATATACTCAGACTTTTCAAAAATGATTCCTCATGATCACAAATAATGTTTACTTTCAGAAAACAAACATTTTCTATATGTATATTATATCTAAATAATTAATATAATATATAATAATAATAATTATTGTTAATACTGATATAATATGTATATAATATCTATATCTATATATTTTCTATATATAACAACAATTGTTCTGTTCATCAGGTTGTTATTAGAGTTCTGTTTTCTTTTCCATTTGATTGACATATAAACCTCCAATTAAGGATGGATAGATTAAACATGTTAAATTACTGAAACCTATTTTACATGGGGTGAGGACACTAATTCTGTTTTTTTTTGTTTTGTTTTTTTTTTACTTTTTTGTTTATTTAACAGGGACAGTGCATGGCATTCAGTCATACCAGAATTAGCTACAAGCTAAATTTAACCTGTAGTCCCTGGGGAGGAAAAAGTAACATACAAATGCACCAACAAACATATATAAATATACCATAAAACATCATCACTTGAGCAGCCTTCCAGACAACAACATTTCACACTGTTAAAAACACAATAAAACAACAACAGTCTTTACATCCTACACAACCTGTTACAATGTGACTGTACTGAGACAAATTTGACAAAATGTTTTTTGGTGTGACGACAATCATTACATTATCAAATAGATGTCTGTATCCCTGCTGATGTCTGCTCAGGCGCTCCTGCACTGTCACCACACTTTCTGTGTCTAAAACTTGTTCTCATGACAATCTGACTTCACATGGCCATAAACATATTTTACTCAACATTAGTACAACTTTCTCTAATGAAGATCAAATGTATTAATGCAGAAGAGCAAACCAAAAGTGTTCTTTGTGAAAAAGTAATTGTTCTCTGTTTAAACATGAATTTACTGTGATTGCCAGCATTTTTGGAGAGCTGACCACCATTGTTGCCAGACCTGTAGAACCAAAATATGAAGTAGAACATAAAGTTGGCTGAAAGATTTAAACAAGCAACAAATCGTGCCCTGTTTTAAAGAGCCCGAAATTAGAAACACATTCTTTTGACATCTATTAGACTGGGAAAAGGTTGACAAGACATTTCTAAAGCTTTATGAGTCAAGCGAACAACAGCACAAGTCTTCATCTACAAATAAGAAAGTGATAAAACAGCAGCAAACTTCCCCAGAAGTATCCAGCCAACCAAAACATAATCATCTGCACAAAATGTTGTCAGTCTGAACACAAACGTTTCACAAAACCCTTTGTAGGTACCTCACAACATAATTAGAGAATCGTTAGGTCCAAATTTAATAAGAATTAACCACCTGACCACCATGAACAGTTTTACAAATTTCTTGACTGGAGTTGCAGAAATTCATTCTTACCATCATTGACAATCCATCTAAGCTGTTGAGAAATTTCTGTCTTGGTTAAAACACTTGACTGATTTACTGACACTAACACCCCAAGGCCCACTTTAAAAGCTTGGCTAAAAATACTGTATAATTTTTCACACTGATGGGACCTCAACAATAAAATCTATATGTTGTCTGCAGTGACAAAATAGTTCCCCAAACTCTTACTCTCATGCACCTTTAATGAGAATTTATATTTGCATTCTAACCATCTGTTCTGCTTGAGACATCACAATTTTTCACTGGTGTCGTTTTGTAGAGTAGTCTAACAAATCACTTTGGAACAGGGTTTAATTAATGTCTTGAGTTACATGAGACAAAATGAGTGTTTCCACACTCTATTAGCATGTATGACAAATATGTCTGCTCACACTGGTTAAGACATATTAACCAGTGACTTAATATAGACAGTATTTTAAACACGACCTAATAGTGTCCCTTTGGTGGAGGATGCAAAATGTGATCAGAGTTAATGTTAAAGGTACAGTATGCAAGAATTAGACCTTGTTGTCAAATCCAAATCCTGCCAGTTGCCAGTTCTGATGTTGATTCTTATTTTGTTTCTCTTGTATTTGTTCAGTTTTTGGGAATGTCTGAAGGTCTATTTGTTCAGCGTTGAGTTTTCCTAAGTGCGTTTGAACGCCCCATCATGTGCAGCTCGGCTGCTCAGTTGGAAGGATGCGGCGGTTTCTTACTTTTTGCTGCTGGTCGTTGTGGAATTCCAGCTGCTTGTGTTGAAGACTTGGCAGCCTTGCAGACTAACATGTGATTCGTTATGGAACCAGGAAGTCTGGACGTGTAAATAATGATTACGGTCCGGGTCAGCTTTTTTAAAATGACCAAAACTAGCGACCACCCAGCCGGCGGAGATTGAGATTTGTTACAATGTAACTTTATTTTCAACATCGGTGGGACATTAGTGTGTTGTGTGAGTATTTCACTGTAAAAGTGTTACATACTGTACCTTTAAAGTAATCAAAGCATGCAGATGTTGTCATCAGCTTGTGGAGCTAGAAAGATGAATAAAGGAACTGATATTAACAAAAACAAAAGGAGACAAATCTAAAATGTCTTTATCAGATATATTTTAAATATTTCACCAAAGGAACTTCTTTCAGGAGCAATGAGAGTAAAGGCAGACAAACAAGATGTCAAAATGCTGGGCTGGAATTTCAACGATACACAAATGCAAAATCTTCGTCTTGTAAAAGACTACCTCATCATAAAGAAAAAATCTGCCTATTTTTTATTTGAGTCTGCATGGTCTTTGAACAACAACAACACAAGCTCTCAGACAAATGCAGAACACAAAGACATTCAAATTACAGTATATCTATGTGTTGCCTGGAGGGATCCATAAAAGCGGAGCAATAATGAAAAAACAAAAAAATAAATAAATGAATAAAAAACAGAAAGCTTGCTTCTGAAACACTAGACAGCTTCCATACAGAGACTTTACAGTGTTAACAATATAAGAATAGAGCATTTCAGTGACCTGTCTATCATTACTGTAAGAAGAATGGTCACCCCCAGCTATCATCACCTGCATCATCTATTACAGTCATTATAATGATGGATAACTGCTACTGTCTTTCAATGAGCAGGTGACCATGTAACACCCATGTGTTCACATACTCTTTTTCTATAGTTGAAAACTAGTGAAACTATCAAAGCTCATGATTGGCAGATATTTTCTGAAACTTCCCACCCTCTTATAAAACAAACAGTCTTTCTGTCAAATTTATTAGCTTAAATTAGATGTCAAAATGGCTAATTATTGTGATGAATGTTTTATTGCCGTAATAGTGAGAGGAATTAGAACAATGTTAAATCGGGGTTCACACACTCAATGCAGAGTTGTCAGAGAGAGTAATGGATATAATTCATTTCATGGGAACAAAAATACCCACAGATTTTAATAGTTAGGACAGGACATGTGTGCATGAGTGAGAGAAAAAAAAGGAAAAATGAACACATTTAAAAATGTTCCTCATCTCCCTGTGTTTTACAAAGCTAAAAGAGAACCTGTGAAGACTCTTGGCTATGTTTGTCTTGCTGATGATCATTTAGAACAGATTTGTAAACACAACAATTATGCCCCATCATTTAACTGACAATGAATCATGTTCTGTTGACAGTCAAAATAGTAAGAGGTAGAGTACAGGTAGTAAGTCATAATCTCACCACATTCATTTAAGCTTTAGATTTGTTTTTGCTATTTCTACTCCTAATAGCTCTAAGAACTCAGTTTCATTCTAATAAAATGATGCAACCAGTACCAAAAGGGACTAAAATTGACCAAAAAAAACAAGAAAATGCAGCTAAAATGCATAGTATTATAAATATATGCATACACCAATAAACTCTAAAACGTTTAGAATTCATTTTGATGTTTGATATGTTTGGTATTTATAAGAGATAACTCTAAATATAAATATATATATATATATATATATATATATATATATATATATATATATATATATATATATATTCATTTTTTTATGTATATGGAATAGTTAAGTACATTCAATGTCAGTGTCAATGTCAGTTGCATTTAAATAGCCCATTAAAACAACATAGGTTGACCAAGGTGCTTTACAATTTGGTGAAAGTGAATAAACACAGCAATAAAATAATAAAACATTAATAACAATAAAAAATGATATAAATATACCAAAAACACCTAATAAAACAATCAGCTCTGGTTGGTTTTCATCCAGCTCCTGATCTATGTTGTTGACCTAGAGTTCATGGCATTAAGCTATAATACAGCTACTATAAAATATAGTGACATAAAGTACTGATATGCATGCAAAATGGAGGTATTATCAAATAGAACATGCAAGCAGTGAAGTCGTGACTTGCAGTGTTTGCGAATCAGTTATTTTTGGTGGCAGTACTGACAGGGCCACACTCAGAACAACCAATTTATTGAACAATTTAACATTCAAACATTTGGCCAAATATACCACATTCACCCAGTAAACAATTAAAGCTAGCATGGCTAAGCAAGAAGACAAAACAGGGCAACTACTGAGACTTTATATTGACAAACACTAAATCTTAAATGATACACTCAATATAAGGGACAAACATGGGTATCCCTGGTGGTTTTTGTTTTGTTTTTTCAGTTTTTTTCATTGTTTTTTCTGTGTTTATTTTATGCTGAATAGAAAGACTGTCCTTTAGACATTAGCTTTTACTCCTTCCTAGTGTTTCATAATAAAATCCATGATCACAAAAAGAGTGGAACAAAAGAAAGGGACCATAAGTCATAATGCCCATCAAGTTGTTTTTTTTTATTGCATAGTGTAACTAAGTGGTTATGGTATTACTGTTTGAGTCGCTCTCAGGATTTCACATAGTGCTGAGAAACCTAAGAAGAAAGTGGAAAACAGAATCGGAAATAGTAATGACAAAAAAATGTAAATTAGATTAAGAAGAAGAGGAAATAATAATAAACATAATAATGTGTACTGCGCATGAACAGCAAAACCATAACATAAAAAGATCTGAATTAGATAAGTCACTCTAATTCCCTATATGTGCATTTCTGCTAATTAAAACTATTACTGCAAGTGTGCAGATCTGCTGAAGAACAAGCAGAAATCGGAATGCCTGCAAATTTTGACCTATGTTGTTTTTTAAGTTTATTTAATAAAAGTAGAAATTAAATATAGCCCATTTGAATACTTTCAGTGGAGTCTTTATATTATTTAGTGTAGTCAGTTGACTTTTAAACTTGCAATTTCCTTATAAAAAAATCTGGAATGTTGGTTAATGTTGGTGGATTCTGGTTGTTAATTAACTAGCTAAAATTTAAAAAACAAACAAACAACTGCAATAAAAAGCTACGTCTGCAGAAAACAGATGGTATTTGCCGAACTCTTAAGTTAAATACAGGTCTGCATTTTGAAGCAGGGGTGAGAAGGTTCGTGATGGCAGCAGCATTGTTGTTAGTCAGCATATGGTGGGGCCAGACAGCTTAGACCCTGTTTGGACCAGTAAAGGGGTGCAAGTCAGGTCGTGAAGCCCAAGCACAAAGATTGTGCTGACATGACCTCACAGATGATCCTAACCTGTGTGTACACACACCCTCCCATTACAAAAGCCACATACTTAAGAGTGTGTAGATCTGAACAAACTGTGCAATGTAAACGGTTTTAAGATGTGGTATAAACTTTTCTTTCTCTGATGGCTGGGATCAGACAAATCGGATAAGGTGGATGTTCTGGTTTAAAGTTGCATTAAATGCTGCTTTTAGATAAATTACATTTTATATCTAGATTGTGTGCTCCAGAAGATGTACTTGATTGGTGCAGACAAATTAAGTTGGTTTTTTATGCTATTCCTTTAAGTGAAGCAGCATTTTTATGCTTTCTGATGTTTAATGTACAAATAAGATGTACTACGCATTTAAGACTGTAGTACATCACAGTATTGGAATTCTATGTTACAGTAGCTATACATATAACATCGAGTAGATCCTCACTGTGAGTGAGTAAACACAAACAGAAATGATCAATCATCATATTACCTATTCAAAAAAGTTAGGTGTAAGCTGTCCACACAGAGAATGACCCGAAAAAATGAATCAAACAAATTTACAGAAGTGTACAATGTTCTCCTGTCAGTTTTCTCAAGGTTTGATCAGAAATGCTCATAATTAGCAAACTTTTTAGTGATGTAAGATGCATTCTCTTAAGAGTAAGGAGATCAGAGAAAGCAGATGACAGCACAAAGTCTGGATATTAAATGATCAGGTGAAAGTTGAGTGGGCCAGAGCCTGAGTCAACGTACATGCAGCTGTTTGGCACCAATCAAACATTTGAAAAGTGACAACATTGATCACACTGGCATGAGTTATTTTGACAATCTTTAAGATGCAGTCATGAAACTCAATGGATACACAATTTGACTCTTAATCCTGCTTGTTTATCACTATTTGATTTGTCCGTCTTTATCCACATTACATTCATACGGATTGTTCAGTATCAGAGATCCAGTGGAGTTGTACTTCCTGCTTTTGCCTGAAAAGGAGCTGTACAAGAGTCCCAACACATTGTTTGGTGAATGAGGAGAGAAAAAAAACACTAATAGAATTAAGCTTTTCAAAAACAAATTTGGGGGGGTTTATTTACAGGTTACCATTTAAGTTTTCAACAGTGCTTATCCCAGGCAATTGCATGACCCTATAGCCAGTTCTGGAGTGTTTCCATTATCTTTTCAGGGCCGACCCGACCCCTTTATTCAGACCACCTCTGCCTTGGTCTGAAGCGTTCTGAAATGACCCAACATGCCCACCTGTTCACTGAAAATAACTCGATGTCCTCCATTCTGGTTTCCCGCTCTCAATGCGCATGTCCTCATTTGTTTACTACTCTTGTTTTGATTACAAATGACGTCACAAACATTTCGTGCCACTTGCTAAGATGAACACGCCTATGCCTTTACCTACTTCCACATTTCCTAGATGGTAAGGGAAACGCAACTGTCCCATTCTGGACCATGCTGACCTGACCCATAGAAAAGGGGCATTAGTGTATTTTTTTGAATTGGTTTGGATGTGAAATGTTTTTGTCACATGCATGGAGGTGTGAATTGTAATTAAACTGTTAGGGGATTAGATTCTGAGATACATGAGGCCCTCTCCTCTGTTCAAAGATGGTCTCTGGATACCTTAACTGGATGACTGATGAACTTTACCAGCACCTTGTAGGTTTACTTTCACTTAGCCGCCATTTTATGTCCCTCATGTATAGTTCAGTATTAGGCTTAATTTTTGAAAAATTAATTTCCGGAACATGATTATTTTCTTTTTATGTCTGTACTGACACAAGAAATACAGTTTGGCGTGATATTTATTTCAATGAATCTGTGCACCACCTGGACTGACTACACCTGAATGCAAAGCACACTGAAGCTGAAATAATTAGAAATCTACATCATAAGGACATCAAGAACTTTGTGTAAATTTGGAGAACAACATGAAAAGCCTATTTAAGGCCAACTGCATGAGTTACAATGAAATGTGGCAAAAACCAATGAGCTTTCCAATTTTGTTCTGCATAGCCCTGAACTCTGCTTCCATTACAAAAATATTGAAAAGCCTAAACCAAATGCTGTTACCACAGTAACAAACACTAAATAGTACTAAAATAACGCAATGTAGAAATCTGTAACTATTTATAAAGGTCTTTTTATGTTTGTGGAATAGAATGTTTCAATAAATTTAAACATAATGTTTTAAAATGTTCACTTACCATAAAATACCAGGAATTGTAGGTACTTCCATTTATTTTTTATATTAACATACCTGAATGTATTTTTCTCCCCTGCCAAGGAGCTTTTTTCAAAGTAGGTTAATAAAGTAAAAGTTGTGATCAGAATGCAAAACTTGATGTCTTTATGTGTGTTCTTGAGTGTGCATGATTTGGGCTACGTCTCTTCATCTGGTCTTGGCGTTATGGAGTCAAGCTTGCACCCTACCCCACCCTTACTTTGCCTTGCAAGTTGTTCCCACCATCTGGCACCAGGCTTTGAAAATGAGGCCAAGTCTCTCCCACCAGAATGGCATGAAAATATACCCACACAAACCCAGCCATCCTGTCTCTCTATCAAGTCAACCACTGACTTTGAGCAAAGATAACAGGGTTGGTGGTTTTAATGGAAATCAGGTGATTCATCTGTTAGTGAGGTGCAACTACAGTTAAAAAACTCAGACTTTTTCTTTTTTTTGCTTTTTTCAGAGTTCGAAAAATTCCATCATTAATATTTTTTAAAAACATTCCAGTATCTTTTCAGTCCAGATAAAACCTTAGCTTTCAATAGAGAGCTGTAGAAACTAAACTCAGTCAAATGGAGCAAGTTCAGGGGAGACACAGATGAAGTAAAGAAGAAAAGGCGCTCAGAGCTCAACTGACTGGTTGGTGTAGTTAACTTTCTACTCCCGTCAGTGTGGAGGAACTCCATTGACTCCCTTCTGTTGAAGGCCAGGGTCATTTGCATAACCTATTCCCCTCTCACTGCCAGGAGCTTCAGCCTCAGCTTCAGTCTTTGTTTGCTCTGCGCGACCGAGGCCATGTTAGATCGCTCTACTGCTGTGCTGTGTCGATTCCCCTGTCCGTGGCTGGGCTTTAATTGCTTTGGTTTTATGCTGGGTCAGGCTGTGTGTGGTGCACACTCTTTAGAAAGCCTCGTTGTGACAATGACCTTTAAATTGTTCTTTCACTCTCTTTCACACACACAAACACACGCATACTCACAGACCTAAACACATGCAGCTACTTGGTCATCTGAGTTTTTTTGTTTTTTTGTATGTATTTTAAATTTACTAAGAACTTTCATCTTTCTTCAAAAATATTACAATCACAGTAAATGTTTATGACATACATACCTCTAAGAACACTGTGACAAACAAACTGGCAAAAGGATGGATGACACCATACAGGTGTTATACTATCTGAATTGAGGTGATGCAAAACAGTCTGGATTGAGGGATTTCTGTTTACCTTGATAAGTAGCACATTGACAGGTCTGAGGTACACTAGACTTTTGAAAGCTGTGAATTTTCAAGATTTAAAGAGAATTGTCAATAATGCCAAAAAATACATGATTAACTTTTTGAAGAAAAATCAGATTTGTCAAACAGGCATTTTCTGATGTAGCTCAAAAGAGTAACATACGTTTTTGTTTTCCTCTCTCTCTTGTCTTTTGTTCAACCAGGAAATTCCCATTGAGATGAAACACTCTCCTTTCTTCCAGTGAGGGATATTTTATTTAAAAGAAAAAAGGGACCATAAAGCAAGAGATTTTGAAATGTGTCTCTTGAAAAAAATATAAAATTCTATCAACAATAGTTAATAAATCCTGTATTTTCTCAATAATACAGAGCCACCATCCTAAATAACCCAACTGAAGTTCTAATAAAATAAAATGGCTTAAGATGGATATTTGTGACTGCTCATGGATGGATTTAAATGACTTCTCATAGATGTGTTTTTCTTATTTGTTGGGCTCTTTCTCAAATACTTTAGCTGTTCAGGAATATGTGGGTCTACAGCCTCCATTTAAAAAACAATCGAACAAAAATCACTAGCTACAGCAAACAGCAGGGTTTCTTACCTAACAAAGACTCCCAAAACAAATGTTTATCTGTGTGATCAAAATTTCTTAAACATATATCATTGTGTATGCACACAACAGTTAGATAATGTTATTCTGTCTGTCTTGTAACAGGATTTGTGCTCATTTTAGCCTGTCCTACATCCAGAGGAATCTGAGCTGACATTCCTCAGTAGCACTGAAATATAATCCTATCGCATATAGATTTTTCTTTGTATATCAGATGTAATGACAAGCATGAGAAAGCAGACGACATCATGAAATGCAACAGCATGTTCACAACAGGTAGGCTATAATTGCTGTGTAAATGGATGGGCCACTAGTCCTATCAAGCTCCATAATGGAGAGGGAAAAACCATGGCTTCACACTGTGAAAAATAAATGTGATTCTTTTACAGAGGACAGGACAATAAAAACATGAGTAAATAAATGTTGGAGGAGGTAGCATGTATCTATTTACAGCTCGAGAGGAGTCAGTTTATTTTAGAGCCAGATAAACGAGATAGAGATATGAATAATGGATGAGATAGCAATGGAAGAACAGATAAATGTTGGATGGAACAAAAGATTAATGCATTTCAACCATACATCAAATTTAAGTGAAAGAAGTGATGAGATGCTTTCCAAATGTTTATGCAGATTTTATTTTTTTTTAGTTCCTGTTGCATTTTCTCCACCCTAAATGCATAAATTTACCAGAGAAGACATGCATCCTCAGCACATCTTAATTATTAAGGGCTGTAATAAACTGCATAAAATATACCTGTTGTATTTCTTGATTACATTCCTATCTATACTTCAAACTACTCTCACACTAAAGGTCAGGTTGATAGCTGCGTTGTAAATGCTAAGAATTTGTAACAGATATAGAAGACTATCCCTAGATGACTTGTGGGTATTATGAAGCATCAGTCTTTAAACAACATGTGTTTCAGGATTAAGATCTATATCTGTGTAAAGCTTAAGAATTCAGACCATGAGTTCTAAAGCTCATGAACTCTGACATATATTTTTGGTTGTCAGTTTAATACCAATCAAGGTTTATCCTTTCTTATGTTAAGATCAAACTATCATGCTTTTTTGTGAGATTTGTCTTCAACTACATAATAGTGCATGTGTATAAACACACAGTAAGTTTAAAAGCTTTAGAACATGGTTATCCTTAAATGGAATACTCAAGTAATATGTACAGAAAACAGCAAACAAAATGTAAAAGGCAACATATGTTGAGATTATATATTTTCACGCGCTGCATTTCCTGTCACAGTATAGTCGGATGCCTACCTTACCCATAGCACTACCTCCATCTTGAAAACACACACATTTAAAAATATGTATGCATTTATTTTCTGTTGTTTAATTTTTTTGTCATCAAATGCATATTCCAAAATAATTTCAAGTTTACTGCCTTCTCTTAGTGAGATTTTTCTTGTAAACTGACACCATATAAGTAAAACTGATTTAAACAAATTGTTCACCAGCTAGTCTCTTTACTCAAATATTTTTTCCTTGAGTTTTTGTGTTGTACCTTTTAAAAATATTGTCATAAATAAAAGAATGGTGTTGTGCCCACAGTTTCTAACTCGATTCAGATCATTTTGTCATTTTTTTCAAGATTAATTTGACTTTAAATACCATATTTTTTGTTATTACTTTTTTATTAACCATTCTGTATTTTCCCTTCAGTATTGTTACCTTTTCCAACTGGAGCTTATGAGCATAACTGTTGGGAGAAAAACATCTGAACGTAGTCAACATATGTAAGCTTTATCTGTTCATTATTTTTTTATGTTATTGAACATTATAGTTAATTGTCTCTAATTAATGTTTACAAGCCAAAAGCAATTTACTCTGCCTACAGTCTCAATATATCCTAAAAACATGGACTCTGCATATCTCCCCAAATAAATGCATTTTCTGGGGCTCCATTTAAAACTGTTGACTCCTGGAGGGGTTGGAGAAGTGCTATCTGCAGGATAACTTTGTCAACATCATAATCATCTTTGATTGGTGTTTTGTTGCAGTTGAGAGCACAACAGATGCTGCCTCATTACCCAAACAATCTTTTTTCAATTCACACTTACGAACAAACACACCCATGCAAGCATGTGCTCAGGAAGAGGATGTGGGGGATGATTTTCATGCTTTTAGTTGTGTTTTCAGATTCTCAATTATAAATTAGATTTTTGTGCACATAAGACAAAATACTCAGATGCAGCATAGATCGAAATAAAAAAATGAACTTTCTAATATGATTCTCCAGATGTGAACATTTGGATAAGCTGTGGATCAAATGAACACAAACAACATGAGGACTGCCTGACACAAACACCCTTCCTCCAGCACGAGATGAAGGTTGCACACCCAGAAGTTGATGGATTAGTATAGATTTAAGAAGATTCCACAGCTTGTTAAGCTCTAAGCTAAGTAAGTGTGTGTATATCGGCAGGTTTGTGTGTCCTCTGCGGCGCACATGCCATCTATCAAACACAAAAACATAAAATGTTTCCAGAACTGACACGAACGAAATCGGCACAGGCATTGTTTTCATGAATTCTTAAGCTCCTTGGCCTAACTTTTAGTCATAATTCAATTCTAATCATAACACTAGAAGCAAGTGTTGACTTGAAAAAAAAAAAAAGAAAAAATCAATTCATCCCCAGGAGAATGTCTTTTCAGGTTTTGGTCATCATTAATATACAAACACACACACACACAAATGTTTGTGTGAAAATCTGCTCATGATCAGCTTATGTATAATCTTATACATACCAGATATTATGTGATCCTTCCGAGATAAATGGACAGTATGCACAAATTATACCTTCAAAGGCTCCAGATGCAAAAGTTTGCTGTTATTTCTAATGATTTAATCCATAAACGTGTTACCAAGATGGCATTTTAACATTTTCTTTGTGAAAAGACAGTTTCATTTGAGGTTAGAAACAAGACAGCGAAAGTAAATTAATCCTTTTTTGTTTAAATAAAATCAAAATGTGACACATTTTGGCAGTAAGAATGCTCTGCTTCAGGAACTCTCTCTCTGCCTCATAAAGTCAAACGGCATCAGTGTTTCCCCTGACTAAATGCAGGCTATGTGGGATTTCAAAAATAGATCAATAATGCATGTGGTAAAGATTACAGTAGTGCAAAAAGGAAAAGCCAATTAAATTCTACTTAATATAATGTATTTCCCCACGTGCCTTTGCTTTGTGATTTTTGTTGTTGTTGTTGTTTGCCAGTTGTCTGAATCTTTTTCTTCCCCTGAAGCTTGGAGCATCAGGGCAGGATTAAGAGATCTTTTATTCAGTATGGAGAGAAAAAAAATGGGAGCAAAAAGAAAGAGGGCAAATATAAATGATTGCAGGTGTTCCCCTAAACCATTAATTTTATCAAAAGCAGGATTAACCTATGTAAATTGGGTTGCGTGAACAAAACATGTTTGTTTAAAATTCGAACACAACAAATCTGACCAATGATGCTGGCGTGTGATACAGTGACTCATGTCTGTGATGTTATGGCCCAATAGGTTTATGACAAACAAAATGTAGTAACAAAGCATTACACATACAGTTTATTGAATATCTTGTAATATATTGGAGATAAGTTGAAGATCTTCCTGTTGGGGGAGGAGCATCAGAGCAAGTGACGCAAAGCGGCTGAACAAATAAAGCAAGCTGGTTCTGTTCTGGGGACTGATCTGGAGTCATTTGAGTTGATTGTGCAAAGGAGGAGAAAAACATGGAAAATCCTCAGCATCCTCTTCACAAAACAGTAACTCAGAGTGTTTTAAGTCAGAGGCATCTTAAGATCTGCTGCAACTTAAATCACTACAGGAGATCCTTCCTGTCCACAGCTCAAACCCTCTACAGTGGATCTCTGAAGAAAAACAAAGTTACAACATCTCATTTCCCTTTGAGAATTAAACAATGAATATTTGAATTGAACTCTTTTAGGTAGAAAACGTATAATCACTGACTTAGGAAATCACAGTGACAGCAAGTATAGAAGCAAAGAAAAATGACTTCCTGCAGGCGCAGCTATCAATAGCTCAGGAATCTAAAAGCTGGCTCAATAATGAAACTATAATTTTTTTCCAAAAAAATAACCTTGCACGTTGTACTTGTACAAACGGCTAGTACTCTTTGGAAAAAAGAAAAAAGTGAAGAATGAAATGAAAATGAAGTGTATAAAGAGCAGAAGGTTGTATTTTAGCCTGAGTCATGATCTCTTCTAAACTGTGACCAGTTATGTTTACAATTACTACAACATGTTTTAGCTGAATCTGCAAAAAAAAAAAAAAGGCTAAAAAATGTTAAAGGATTACCAAGGCAGGCATCAATATGGGATTCTCTATATTAGCCCTATTCTTTGTCAGTAATGTCTGACTGAATGTGGTTTGAACCCAAAAATGCACAACTACACCAGACCTGGACACAGTAACAATGTTTGAAACATGATATAGTCATAGAAGAACCCAAATGCAGACAGCCAAAAGACAGTTCTAAGGAACAGGTAAGACCTCAAAAACTAAACCAGAGATCTGGACCATGGAGAAGAGGTCAACAGGAGGATGTGGCAGAGAACTCAGAAATCAAATGGTAAATGGTGTGTACTTGTATGGCACTTTTCTTAAGCCAGACATCTCCCAAAGCACTTTACAGTTTGTCATTCACCTGTTCACACACACACTCACACATTTGGAGACTCGGAAATCAAGGGGTATATGAGAGGGGCAACTGGTAAATGAGGTGAACTGATTAAGAATGATAGACAGGTTGTGAGTGGTGAGCTAGAAATAATGGTATTTTAAGAGCTAGTGGCAATTACAATAAAACAAAATTTGATTAAAATAACAATATTTTTTCCTAACCCACTGTAAAAAATAGGGATAGCAAAGATTAATCTATTATACAAAGACCCAGATTCAAATCCATGGCAGCCACAACCTTTTTTTTTACCTGCCTTGGTCCAGGTAAACTGTCTCCAAAACCCAGCTTGTGGCTGATAAAATTGTTTTCTTAATGTGGTATCAATTTACTGCCAAAACAGAAAAAAGACTTGTCATGTCACTGGATCTTGAACCTTCTTGAAAGTTGTATATGTAAAGGCATTGTGTGTCCTCCTTTCTAAGTGCACTAAGAAACATTTGAAAATAACATTTGGTTTTATTTAAGGAGCAAATAAAAAACCTGTAGGGTTAATTTTTCTTTTTTTTCAGTAAAGAAAAGTAGGCACACATCCTACTGATTGACATGTATCATTTCCTGTGTATCCCATGGAAATATGAAAGGATGCCTTATAATCTCAGTGCCCTGACCATCTGTGACTTCTAGTTTTTAACTAAACCCCCATCATAGTGGAATTTGCAGCTGGTGTGTATAAGTGTGTAGTGGTGATGATGAGTTGTAGGGAGGGGTGTGTGGGGACGGCGGTGGGGGTGGTGGTGAGGTTTGGGTAAGCTCCACTCAAAGCTGTCGTAAACACCTCTAATGCATCGCTAAACTTGGAGAATCTCATGTGAGCTTGCGTTGTGTATGTGTGTCTGTTGCACACACCAAGCCGACTAATCCCTCATAAACCTACATTTTATCGCTTACCACACCATTAGCTGAGCTGTGGCATTCTGCCTGTAGATGTCAAAACAGAGGGACTACAAGAGCCTGTGAATTTCTTTGTTGCTCTGTGCATAGAATCCACATTTCCCTGGGCCTTGTTAGAGATGAAAAGAATTATGTCCTTCTCAGCAGGGAAACAATTTAATAGTAACTGCAACCAGCCTTTTTTCTTTCTGTTTTTTGCTTTTTTCCCTTTTTTATGTTGCTAAAACTGTAAAACAAGATGTAAAATTAGACACTTTGAACCACAGCTTTAGGAACTATGCTGTTTTTCATAAGTTAAAGTTGACTTTGTCAGCTGTTATAAAAGTAAGCAACAATGTTGACAATATTTGAACTTTTTACTTTATAGAAAGTTGAACTGATATTGTCATAATAAATGTTCCTTATATCTTGACATACTTTGAACTCTTAATTTTCTGAAGAAGAGACAGAAAAGCAAAAGAGCGCAAAGAGCAAACATTTTTGTTTCATTTCAAAGGCAAACAGATTCTCAGGCACAACTTGGAACATATATTGTGTGAGGCTATCTTCGGAGTAGCATCAGGGACAGAAAACAATATCCCAGGGGTTTGAGTAGGGTAGCAAGGTGACACTCTAACAGTTACTGATCAACTCCATAACAGGGAAATGTGTGTGCATGTGTCCATGTGTGCTTGCATACACATGACCTCACCTGTCACTATATGTCTTTGCATTTGTTTGTTTGCAAGTCAGGGCAGGTGTCACCAAGTGTGCCTGTTAGAACACATCTGTGTGTCTTCATTTGTTTGAGTGTGTATGTGTGAATATTGCAGTTTGTTACATGAATTGAATATACTTTAGATGTCAGTCACATACCCTGTCATTCTATGAAGCATATACACCATTTGGTATCTGCTTTATGGCAAAGAAAGCACATCCACACCCAAACATACAAACTGTGTACACCTTCCACTAAGGAGGTAAATAAAAATGTATTTTTAAAAATAATTACACAGTATAAAAGGGTCACAAGTCCAGCTTTTTGTGTTCTATTTCTTTTTCTTTTAACATGTTATTTGCAAATTAAAAGCACTATGAGTATTTGGCTTTTATAGCTGGTGTTTTCTCATTACTGGTTTGTAGTTATGCTTTATTTTCTTAAATATAGGGGTATTGTTTTGTGCACTTGTTTATGCCTCTTGTTAATTAGGAAGAGAAAAACTGTATTAAAAATGTTTTTTTTAGGTAGCAAAAAGGATTAACCACAACTGTATATTTTTAGGACTTTAGTTGATCACTTCTAACAATTGTTTCCTTCTTTATGTATTGTATTGTATTTATTTATTTATTTAGGGGTCATTTTGTCATATGAAACTTAACTGACACATGAGCTTGATCTCAGTTGATGCTACAATATAAACAGTTCCATTATTAATTATCAGCCTCTCTGCCTGTATCACTTTTGTATTCACACACAATTTCTAACAACTCAAAGACTAACAATTCAGATCCACAGACTTAATAAACTCTCATCTTTTCAGTTGAACTGTATATGTGGCAGCCGAGACAACTGTAATAACATCATAACTTCAATAAGACATGAAATCCATCTGTCTCTCACAGCAGCTACAGTAAGTAGTCATAATCATGTCATACTCCAGGGGTCTCTATGAACTCCATCCCACAACTCACCAAATCAATTAGAATAAAAGCTCAGTGTTTACATATTGGTGTTTTTATTTATTTATTTACTTTTTGGCAGTATTACTTAAAGAACTGGCAAAAGTATTACTCAAATAATTAATTGAACGATTTACATAAAAAATTCACCAGAGCTGAGGACCAGCTCAACAGATGAGTTTATTTTTTTATATTGACACATTCATTCTTTTTTGTTTGTTTGTTTTTGTTTTTTGTTTTCTTGGCCTTAGTTGAGGTCTGTAGTGTACAGAGAGATGTCAATGATTTTTTAGATAATAGACCACACATAAAGAAATATATATATATATATATATATATATATATATATATATATATATATATATATATAAAAAAGACTGCATTGGAATTCTAGAAGAAAACATGAGAAAGTATGAAGAAAAATCCTGGCTCTGGGCAGCACTCTGCCTTCCAACAAGAAATGGACCCAAAAGCTGGGTCAAAAATGAGAGAAAAACTCATGTATTTCTAAAACAGAAACATAAACTTTTGCCATTGAGCTCTGACAAAAAAAAATGTTTTAAATCATAAATAGTTGTTACAAAATTGAAAAAGAATAATAACAAAAAAACAACTAATCTGCAATTTTTTAAACCCGTGGAAATTAAATAAAAATGTAAAAAAAATTATATAAGAATCTTAGTATGATGGCAATTTTATTTATTTTTATTGTGACATTTTAGACATAAGCCTGCATCATTTATAACTGTGGATCAGATGACTTTCGAATTAAATGCACTGTGCTTCCAAAAGGCATCATCATCTTAAGTTCCCTCATTGCAAAGCACTGTCGGTCTTGTTTTAAACAAAAATGACTTCAAGAGCTTTGGTCTGTTTGTAGTTGCCCCTTTTCCCAACAGAATAAATTCTCTGTTTGATCCAAGTACATAAATATGCGAGATAATAAATAATTTCTCCAAAAGAGAAAATAAAAGCATTGAGTTCATAAAGACTCGTGAGTCTAGTTCAGACAGAAGAGACAAACACACAATATAACACATGCAAAGTGCTGTGAGGTTGAAGAAAAATCACAAAATACTTCAGGTAACAAAAATAAAAATAAATCAATTATTTGAAATTGAGTTTGCATCATTTTGGTGCCTGATTTTAGTTTGACACTGGGTGACTGTTCTGAGGATTCAGCATGAAGCCGTTTGACTTGTCTGTCGCTGCAAACTCTAGTAACAACTTCAAACACTTTTGAAATTGTAAGTGTGATTTTTAGTGCACACACACATATGTGTATGTATGAATGCATGTATGTATGTATGTACAGAATGTATGTATGTATGTATGTATGTATGTATGTATGTATGTATGCATGCATGCGCATGCATGTCTGCATGTATATATGTATGTATGTGTATACACACACACACACACACACACACACACACACATATATATATATATATATATATATATATATATATATATATATATATATATATATATATATATATATAAAAGACTGCATTGGAATTCTAGAAGAAAACATGAGAAAGTATGAAGAAAAATCCTGGCTCTGGGCAGCACTCTGCCTTCCAACAAGAAATGGACCCAAAAGCTGGGTCAAAAATGAGAGAAAAACTCATGTATTTCTGTTATATTAAAACAGAAACATAAACTTTTGCCATTGAGCTCTGACAAAAAAAAATGTTTTAAATCATAAATAGTTGTTACAAAATTGTAAAAGAATAATAAAAAAAACAACTAATCTGCAATTTTTTAAACCCGTGGAAATTAAATAAAAATGTAAAAAAAATTATATAAGAATCTTAGTATGATGGCAATTTTATTTATTTTTATTGTGACATTTTAGACATAAGCCTGCATCATTTATAACTGTGGATCAGATGACTTTCTAATTAAATGCACTGTGCTTCCAAAAGGCATCATCATCTTAAGTTCCCTCATTGCAAAGCACTGTCGGTCTTGTTTTAAACAAAAATGACTTCAAGAGCTTTGGTCTGTTTGTAGTTGCCCCTTTTCCCAACAGAATAAATTCTCTGTTTGATCCAAGTACATAAATATGCGAGATAATAAATAATTTCTCCAAAAGAGAAAATAAAAGCATTGAGTTCATAAAGACTCGTGAGTCTAGTTCAGACAGAAGAGACAAACACTCGTGCAAAGTGCTGTAAGGTTGAAAAAAAATCACGAAATACTTCAGGTAACAAAAATAAAAATAAATCAATTATTTGAAATTGAGTTTGCATCATTTTGGTGCCTGATTTTAGTTTGACACTGGGTGACTGTTCTGAGGATTCAGCATGAAGCCGTTTGACTTGTCTGTCACTGCAAAGTCTAGTAACAACTTCAAACACTTTTGAAATTGTGAGTGTGATTTTTAGTGCACACACACATATGTGTATGTATGAATGCATGTATGTATGTATGTATGTATGTACAGTATGTATGTATGTATGTATGTATGTATGTATGCTGTATGTCTGCATGTATATATGTATGTATGTGTATACACACACACACACACACACACACGCACACACCCACCCACTCACACACACAAGATGTTCTCCCTATACGTGCAGATAATTTCTCCAGATGCTCTAGTTTCTTCTCAATCACTAAGCACATGCTAGAAGAATATGTATATTTGAATTAACAGACTGTTTGTGTCATAAACGGTCACACACAAAATCACAAACAATTTGCAGGTCAGAAGCAATGCAGAGTTCAGTTCCTCATACTCGATTTTACAACTTGTGGACAAACTGCAATCCACCTAAAACCATTAACAGAACAAGGTAAGTATGAAAAACGTGAATAAAAGTTTTGACATTTTAGGAAATACTCTTGTGAGTTATAATAACTAATGAACAGAGGGGTAGGGCAGTGAACTTTAATTCCTCCAATGCATCTTTATCTCAGAGCATAAATGGGAAAAAATTGTGAGCACAAGGATGGATTTTTCTTGTAGAGTTGAGAGACCTTCTATATTGCTAATAATCCAAGGTCGATACAAACGGTACAAATAGAGTAAAATTTCTATCATCGCAGATTCACTCCTCTGTTGTGACCTCCTAGCCATTATCTCCAAACTAAATCCATATATCAGTAACCTTACCAGAACGAACAGATTGATTTATGCATCATGTCTAACTGGCAAAAGGAAAAGGTCATAGTTATTAAGACATAGAAACACTATGTATGGGATTTTGTGACATTCAGCAG
>SSNP01000038.1:3370960-3451504 GCA_006937955.1 Pachypanchax playfairii | reverse complement strand
TACTGATCTTGGCATATGCTGCATATATATATATATATATATATATTGATATTGATAGAAAAAAAAGTGCATGTATGCACGGGGAGAACATGCAAACTCCAAGCAGAAACATCCCAGCCCAGTTTAGAACCCTGGACCTTCTTGATGGAAGGCAACAGTGCTACCCTCTGTGACACCATGCAGCCCTGTAAATAATCTCACTCATCTTCAGTGTCAAAATGGAAGGAAGATAAAAATACTGAAGAGGATAGAAGGAGAGCATAAGATTAAAAAGAGAACAATGTATTCTCCTATGCAAGAGAGATTTGTTTTAGTTTGTGACTTCATTAGTAATCATTTATTGACAGAGTGACTGAAAGACAGAGGGGTTGCAAGGAAATTTTTACAGGCTATACCTTGATTTACCAGATGGAATTGGAGGTGGTTAAAATGAAATGAACCTGTCTGTCCATTGAGCTAATGATGTTTTGGAAGTATAATGCAAAGCGGTACTTTATTTCCAAGTTGCATATCTTCAGAAATTCTTCAAATGTTGAAGCTTCATGTTATTCAAATTTTCTCAACTAGCCAAGTGACTCTGAATAGGAGCCTGAAACTCATTACAGAGGGATCAGAAAGAGGATTGTGATTGAGCTTAAACAAAGAAGTGCAAAAAAAAAAAAAATGACGTGTTCATTTCTCCTGCTACCTCTAAAATGAATTGTATAGTGTATATTAAACATATATCCTAGAACGCTGATCATCAACTGGCGGCCCACGGGCCGAATCCGGCCCGCTGAACGGTTCAATCCGGCCCGCGACTGGATTCCGAAATTGTGAGAATCAAACAGAAAATAGTGGTCCACACTATTAAAGAAACTCCTAGTGGTTGACTGTGTTATAGGTGATGGGAGCCTGAATCAAATGCCTTCAGTTTTGTAATGAAATGGAAAAAGTATAAACATTAAACATAATGTTAAGCCAAAATTAGATTTTTTTTAAAATTTCTTCTTGGGGGTCCGGCCCCCAAGTAGACTGTCTGGTAAAACTCTGGCCCTCTGACAAATATATTTGATGACCCCTGTCCTAGAACCTGATCAGGCTGTACCTCTGAAAAGCCTATGGTGAGAATTTGTGATTCAAGCAATCTGGACTTTGCACAATTAGACACAAATGCCTTGTTCCAAGATGAACAAACAACCACAACAACAAAACACATTTTAAGTTGTGCCTGTTTTGGACCTATTTTGGTCCTGATTTCTGATAAGATGTTAAAAAAAAGAAAAAAAAAAAAATCTCAGTTCTAATAGTACTTTATAATTTGCTGGAGCGACACTGTGTAACAAATGGGATAGGACAAACCTCTTTAAGTTCTCAGTAGACACTCAGTATGTTTCCATGCACATCTGAATTAAGCTATTAGCTTGGATTAACCCCATGTTGAGAGCTCAGTCCGAGTTTACATGTCACTCTGAGAAGAAAATTATTGAAAAAAGTGCACTCACCACTAGGTGGCAACATCATGTGACATTATTTTGGTTCATGTCAGACAAAGGAACACTTCAGTGACGTAAACAGAGTGAAAAAATGGATGATAACAATGCTACGGCACAGAACATTTGCTACACTTGATGATATTATCCATATGATATTATCATTATTGATTACCGCTTCCGCGTAACATAATTTCCTAAAGGGGCAGGGCTTAGCTCCAGATAGCTTGATTTCTCAAAACAGTCATTTACATGTAGAGAAATTTGAATATCCAATCACATTATCCGGGTAGCTTAGTCCGGCTTCTCAAAGTCCAGTTCGGTTCAACTTAAGTCAAGCTAAGGTCTATACATGCATTTCAAAAGTCAGATTTCAGTCGGACTAAGGCAATAATTTGAATTCATCTTGCTGCACGTAAACGTACTGACTAACTAAAAGCATTTTGAGTTGTGAGTCAGACTGGAAAAGTGCCATTTACCATTCACCAACACTCTCCTAGCAGCTGCACTGAAAGTACAGTTATTAACATACCATCAAGATGCAAAGCCCACCAATGCCACGGTGTTTCTCAGTCCTGGTCCTTGAGATACACTGCTTCAACACACCTATCCCAAATTGATTGGTAATTAACAGACTTCTGTAGAACTTGATGAGAAGCTGCTGATGAAATGTATTCCTTTGAATCCAGTGTGAAGGGGCACAGCTAAAACATGGAGGTCAGTGTGTTATTTAGACCAGAACTGGAAAACACTGCTTTAGAAAGCAAAACAATTATGCACAGAAAAAAGCAGAAAACCAAAACCAAGCTCAGTCTTTGTGTAAAAACATGTTAAAGTAAGTCAGTAAATTTGAAAAACTTTCAAAGTTTCATCAAATAGAAAATGGTTGTGACATCTGGTTAAAATAACTTTTCAATGGGGGAAGGCTAATAATCAGAATCAGACCACTAAGGCTGACACACAATACACCAGCAGGATCATATATCTTACTTGACCTGGAAATTCTTTTGGATGGTTCATGGGAATTGAAAGATCCATGAAAGAGTTTTTACTTTAATGCCAGTATTTCACATGCATTTTAAAATTGTGTATAGATTTTAATGAATGGCAGCTAAATGGGTAAAGACACAGAACCTGCTGGTTGGAACAGTGAATATTGTATTTATTCTTCTGCCTTTGTGTCTTGCATAACACCAGTTTTTAATTTAAACTTGAGCTGCTATCACACGAGCCGCATTCATTTTAGACAGATGGAAAACATGTTATCAGGACTTTTAGCCTTTGTGCAAACAACCCTTTTAATTAAGACTGTTCAGTGGTGCTCCAAGCTCATATTTGCACAGGGATGAGTTTGGGTGAATTAGAGAACAAGTGAGAATAATAAATAGAAGATTAAATAAATATATCAAAATCATTAAAAAAGACAAATAAGTAGAGCTAAAAAGACAAGGTTAAATTACCAAAAATAAATGACAATAAAGGCAAAATAAAAAGACTTTAAAATAAATCTGAGAAACACCGTGATCACCAAAATTTGGGGCATTTTCTTGTTTCAGCATGCAGGTATCAACATTTTGGTAAGAACGTCATTGAAGAAGAGTTTTGTTTTTGAAACCAGCTGATCATGAATATAATTCCAGATGAGCCATGTGGATTAATGGAAGAAGCTTCTTCTTTGTCAAGTGAGCTGGCTGAGCCAAAGCCCTGATGTTATGGTATTAATAAACACAGCTTTCCTGTGGGAAATGAGCAATAAAAGCACTGTGCTTGCCATGAAACACCATAACTACACATCAGTCGTCACTGCATCAGTTAGAGAAGAGGGCGACTATCTACAATAAACATAAGCAGGTGCTTAAGCCTAATTTCTAAATGAAAGCACTAGGTTCCCTCGTGTGTATATATATATATATATATATATATATATATATATATATATAATATGTAATTTTTATTTTACTATTTTTTATTTTATTCTTTTTCATTGGTCTCATTGGTCACAGTCTGCTACTCTAACTAATGCTCTTTATTATGACAACAGTTTGTATGTGAATCCTCACCAGCTTCTGAAAGCATTTGTGGACGGTTGTGGCTTAAGGGGAGAATGGTCTCAGTGGTACGTTCCTTATTATGCAAAAGCCAAAAATAAGAGGGGAATCACAGTCAGTACATTTACATGCAGCCAGAGAAATTCGAATTATTGCCATAGTCCAGGGATGGGCAACTCCAGGCATCGAGGGCCACTATCCTGCACATTTTAGATGTTCCCCTGTTTCACCACACTTGATTCAAATCTGCAACCTCTCAGCAAGTCCTATAGAAGCCTGTTAACGACCTGTTCATCTGCAGCAGGTGTGGTGAAACAGGGGAACATCTAAAATGTGCAGGATAGTGGCCCTCGAGGCCTGGAGTTGCCCACCCCTGCCATAGTCAGACTGAAATTGAACTGAACTGGGCTTTGAATAGTCCACATAAGCTACCCAGATAACGCAATTCAAAATCAAATTGTTCTGCATGTAAACGCTCCGGCTGCTAGTCGAGCTATCTGGCTCACCCCTTCAGGAAATTACGTCTGCAGCAGCGATAAACAGCAAAACAATAAATGAAGAAGAAGACGTAGATGGCAGCTAACTCAAGCGTAAGTGGAAGATCAGTACATTTTACATATTTTCACTAATGCGACTGTTTCTTTCTTTGACACAAACTGGAAAAACACCCCTGTGAAGGATCGTACGGCGCCACCAACTGCAGTGAGTGCACTTCTTTCAATAAATCGATTTTCGAAGTGACATGTAAACTGGGAAACGGCTCTCGCCAGGGGGCTATTTCTTAGTCCGACTTCTGCCAAAAGTTTGATTTAGGTGTGCATGTAAAGGTACTGAGTGTTGAAATGTAGCTAATTCTATCATGCATATATATATTAAAGACAAACACAACTGTAATTGTGTAAACACAATTGAAAAAAGTCAATATAACGAAATACAACATTTTTGCTTGTAACAAAATGCTTTGACAATCGTTCTTTGTTTAAACTATGTCTTTATTCAGTTGATTCAATCTACACAGAGTGCTTCTTACATTTGTTTTTAAACTACAGAATAAAAAGGATATAATCATATGCAGCCAGCTGGGTTGAAGCTTTGTATAATACACACAGAATCCATTAAAATCAGCTCAGTCCACAGTCCGAGTGATGAAATTAACAAATTTTCATATGTAGTTGAAGGACCCCTGGTTTCAACACACATAAAGCTCACAATCAGAATATGCTGAAGAGTTGGCAACAGCATTTAGCATGACCCAGTCCCACCCTACCAGAAAAACACAGTGGTTTGTTCAAAATGTGCTAATAGCAGGGGTGCAGGGTGTGAAACAGCCACTGTTTAAACAAATGCATGTCTTTAAAATACATTTAGAAGAAGGAGTGGAATTGGTTGTGGCTGCCCTGCTGTTTTTCAAAATGAGGATCATAGGGAGATGCACACATGAGGGATTTTGAATCAGACTTTTTTTTTTTTCTTTGTGACACAGCAACAGTCTTTTCCTGGATTATACCCAAAGACTCAGATAAATACAGTGTACGTGTATTCACAGTGCTGTGTTCACACTTCTACATTTTCAAGATGTCTGAATCAATTTCAAATGATCGCTATTCAACAGAAATGAATACAGTTTAAGAAATTGTTGTATTGAAGACAAGATACAGGGAAGTAGGCATGTGGTGACAAAATCAAACTTACTAAAAAAGACATTTAAAAAAATTCGACACAGTAGATTATGCCTGTTTAATGTAGTGAAAGAATGACTTCAAGCTCACACGGTAAATAAGATTAACACTAGCCTTTGTAAGGTTGGTGCAAAGATTTTAATTAGACTCATCAACAGTGTGAGTTCTGTGTCTGGTAAACTGGGTCATTTTTGTAAAGAAGACCTTCTTGCTTGTGGAAGATTCACCCTGAGGAGGATTCTGCACAGCTGCTACTGAGAAAAGGCAGAAGAATCAGGAGACTTAAGACAAAGAAAAGGGTGAACAGAAAAGCCATTCATGCTTATTTTATTTGTAAAGACAAATTTCTGCATATAACACCACCACCACCCGGATAAATATCTGTGCGTTGTAAATCAAATCTGAAACTCACAAAGCTTGTTTTGCACTTTACTTCAAATAGGATTTTGTTGTTGTTGTTTTTAAGAAGAGGAGAGGGGAAAAGAACACCCAAAACAGTTTTTAAAATATTATTTAAAATACTAGTATAGGGAGTGGCCAATTTTTAGAACAAAGATGATCATTATCTCCTCAATAATGTGTGAGGACTTCACTATAAAACTTATTATTTTATTTAATTTCTAAAAGGTCATTGTACTTTATTTTTTGTGTAATATGTTCCATAACGTATAGCATATGGCTCAGTGTTTTCTATGACTGATTTTCTATTTTTTGCAGATATTCCTGAATTTGAGCATATTGCACGTATTTTTGTCTTTGTGTGTTTGGTGTTACGTGTTGTGTACTCTGTGAAAAGAAACCTCACTTTCTGAGCATCAAAGCTGCTAATCAAATCTAATATGTCTCTTTTCCAAAGCCTTCATCTTCATCTCCTGTAAGCACGCGTCTCTGTGTGTGGTGGTGCATTCACACTCAGTCATCTTCCTCAGACAGCTGCTCCTGAATAAACATTGTTTACTTCCTAATCGAGCAGGGAGAGCACTGAGGGCCTGAACTCTCACTGTTACCTTGTGCGCACACACAAACACACACACACACAGAAACGGGTGAAAACATGCAATTAAATACAAACTAATGCACAACACAAAACTGAAGAAACAAAAAAAAATGTGGGCAGATTTTTTTTGTGATCATCTACATACTGTATGTATAACCCCATACATACATGCATCGGTCATAAAAATCTAAGTAATTTAGTTCATAATTATCTGCATGAAGTTAAAGAAAATCTAGAATTGTTTCCCATCATTTATATTCTGAATATGTAACACTCAAAATATATTTTAAATGGTCACCCAGGACTATGCAAATAGACTTGGAACAAATATATAGATTAACTGGCACACATATGGCTAAATACACTCATCTTGAGGGGGATGCAATGATGTACTTGGTTCTCCTGCAGGAACAGATGGCCTGAACTCTGTAGGGATGATCACATGGAGGATGGAGGTCAGGAACCAGCGAGGGAGGGAGAGAAGGAAAGGGGGGGGGGAAGTGGGGGTGAAGGAAAGCTAAAAGGAGTGATAAGGAATGATCATAGTGGCACCAATGGCAAGAAAAGAAATGTAATGTAGTTTGATGTGAAGGGTGATCACGTTAAAAAAAAGGCTGATCAGAGGGGAAGGTGAGGGGTCTACAGGAAAACATACGAGATGGAAAGATCAAAATTTAAGAGCCAGAGAATAAAAAAGTCATTCAGAACACTAAGAAAATAAGATAAAAATAGCTGCTAAAATAATTATGGACAAAGGAAAAATAGGTATAGGGTAGGATAAGACACGAATGAAGGGAAAAACAAGTTATCTTGATAAAGTTTGTGCCGATTTAACTGTAAATGTAAATTAAATAATGACTGTTTTTATTGTTGTTTTTGAACTGTGAGGGGTTTTCTTGGGCAAATACACTGCCAGTGAATTTTATACACTCTCATTTGTGTGTTTGTAGATTTTTCATGTGCAATGACTGAGCAGAAGAGGTACAATATAACAAGAGGGTGGTGTTAACCAACCAGCAGCTCGGTCCCATGGGCAACAGAGTGCACCAGGTCTGAGCACCAGGGATCAAAGCAGCCCATAGCAGACTGACACAGAAAGGCACCTAATGTAGCCACAGTCCCAATGCACATGGGATGTCCGCAAGAAAACAGCGTGACCCCCCCCCCATCCAGTAAAAGGGTGCACATGGAGGGACACAGGCCCAGGAGCCCCGAAGTCCAGTAGGTCACTCTCACCCGCTGATACAGGGTCAAGCTAGAGACGTGGGCATTCTACTGCAGCAATGGCTGACAGCAGAATGCCCCATCTTTGCAATACTCAGAGGTTCAAAATTCATAGCATCACCATGAAGGCAGAATGAAGGGAAGACAGGGTTGTGTGCTCTAGAGAAAGTGATATGTCTTTGCCAGAATTTATAAACAGGTGGACATTGTCAAACCACAAGCAGTTAGCTGTCAGGTGAGTCTGGTGTGCAGTTTTTACATATTTTAGTTCATCTCAGAGCCATTCGAAACACTTTGTCCTGTGTCTTGTATTTTATGGAAGATTTTATACTGTATGAGTTGTACGTTTTGTGTCATTTTGAATATATTTTTGCATTCAACTGTCAAAAAATTTTAAACCTGGAGTGAAAGATAGATCTTTCTCTCATTTTGAAATTGTGAGGAGATAGATATTTTTACCTTGGATATTAATGTGTACAGTTTTAGAACAATTCATGGGACTATGGTTTTAGAAAACTGGCATTTATTAAAGGAGTTCTTGATGAAGTTGCTTAATATTAAATTTGGACTTGAGAAAAAACAAAACTATTCTTATTTGCACTGCTCATGTTCTTATGGGAGCATAGAAGTTTCCTTAATTCCTATAAAAATCGTATGCAATATTGGGGGGGAGTATTGGCCAGAATTCCTTGTAAAACTCTGCTGGGAAGCCATCTGGGTCAGACGTCTTCTCTTTTGGCATGAGTTTTGGAGCATCATGGCGTTCTACCATCAAAAGAGGTAACTCCAGAGGCATAGTCTGTTGTGTATTTAATTTATGTAAGGCAATAGTGTTCAAAAATGTGTCCAAATGCACTGGACGGATGTTTGTTGAATTCGTTTTTCTCCAGAAATCTCTAAAAATATGATTTATTTGTTCTGGCACACAGTATGATCTTTTACTAAAGATATTGTTACTAACTTGTATTGTTTTTTAGTTGATTTCCTAAAAGTTTGCAGAATGTAATACTACATTTTAAAATTCTCCATGTATCTTAGCATCAAGTATCTACTTTAATTTCAGTTTTAATGTTCTCAGTTCAGTTAATATTCGCTCATCCTGGGATGCAGCACGAGCTTTCACTAAAGTTTTCTTTTTTTTTTTTTTTTTCTTTTTTGGCTCTAACTATATTTTAAGTGCTTTTCTTGTTTTTTATATATGACAAATCTGAATTTACCTTCACTTGCATTAAAGCTTTTGCCTGTTTCCCAGAGGACAAAAGAGGAGACATCAGGCTGATCATTTATCTGAGAGAACATTGTCCACTCTTCCTTAAAAAAATGGATAAATTCTGGGTCTCCGAGCAACAATGCATTAAATCTCCACAGTCTAATCAGAGGTGTGCTCATCTTCTTCGCTACTGTGATAGTGAGTGGTGCATGGTCACTAATGGTGATTAGGTGGATTTGTGCCTTATAGATGTCTTGCATAACTAAATTGGAAATAATTTAGCTGGAAATAAGGGTGATGGACAGGTGAGAAAAATGTGTATTTTTTAAGTGTGGGGTGAAAAGAGTGCCAAGCACAATTGTTACCACCCAGGGTGTCTAAAGGTATATGGGGTGCAAAATAAAGATGTATGCAAATATGTTATCTTGGTTTGAGTCTGTTTATTGATGGTATGATTATGTTTTTACTCCCTGGCTAAATGGGTGAATACAAATTTAACCTGTCCCAGGACAAAATAAGCATCTTAGCTGACAGAAAAGAGAGAAAAAAGAAAGAAGGAACTGGTGGGGAGAAAGTCAAAAACAAACCTAAATTTGGACGCAATCCTACAAACCAAACTCTAAAACAGAGAGCAACCTCCCCAAGGCTGGCAAACAAAAAGGTGCTAATCACACTCTAGTAACAGTAAACTAGCCTGTCCCTAAAACTAAGGAAAATATAAACGGTGTCAACGTTGGAGCAACTACTGTTCGAATTCTAAATACACATCAAGGCAAGTAGGCTCAATGTTCCCAGAAGTGTTCTTGCTCTGCCCATTTTATCTAAGATGCAACAAAGTATCCTTCTGCAGACTTTGGTCATGCAAGATATCCCATAATCCACTGCGTCAAAAACCGTTTTACCTAAAAAAAATGTTTATGTCTAATGTATTTCCTTTTTAATTTCTTTCACTTGTATACTAAGATGGGATGTTTGTTTACGTATTTCATGTTAGTTTTTTAACTGTAGCATAAAGCAACGTAGTACGGTTCTGTTCCAAATGCCGTCCTTGTACTCCTGGTAGAATGGACTTTCTGGTGTAATTGGCAAGAATTTACTTGTCAAGTACACAATAACATACTTGCGTACCTGAGTATTGAGAAACGCTCCAGGTGATCAAGAGGTGGTCAAGAGGCGGAGCCAAAGTGCCAGGGCAGCAGCCAATTGCCTCTTCGCATGTGGGAAATGCAGCTCTGTAAGAAAATGAGGGAGAGAGAGAACAAGAGCGAAGAGCCCGCTTCGTGCAGCCATAAAACAAAAAAAAGCAGCTTTTGGAGTTTAGGTCAGATAAATTTAATCATCATCCATGATCTAAAATTTTATGTTTGTTTCAGATTTTTTGTTTATGGGATATTTTTGAAGTCAGTTTGTTGTTCATTCAATGGGTCTGCTTGTTCACACTGCAGACATGCTGAGTTAATCCTCACTCATCCACCTTTCTAGCGCCACTATTTCCACTGTCAATCCTACCCCTTCTTTCTCTCTAATAATGGCCTTGGGGCCTGATGAGCGGACGACTGAGGTTAACACTCCCCAGAGGAGAGGGGTGATTGTAAATGAGGCCGAGGTGAGGATGAGCGGGTGAAACAGGCAGATAAAAGAGATGAGGGATGAGTTGGTCGTGTGGCGAGTGCACCTTAAAAGACACTAATGCATGAGATAAAAAAGGAGAAGAAGAGAGAGAAGCTGAGAATTCCAATTTTGAGTCAGCTATGATCTTATTTTTCCACAATACTTCCTGATCTCTACTGCTCTGCTCTTTCACCCTGACTACTCATTATTCTGATCATTACTCAGACAAACTTTTATCAGCTCCCTTTTAAGTGTGCATAGATGCAGAATTTAGGTCAGGATTGCATCTAAGACCAAAGAGATTTTGTGAGAATATCTGTCTGCTTTTAAAGGTGTATCATTTCATAGTTTTCATGTTTTAAAATGCATGTTTTGCTACCAATGCAAATGTCTTTTTTCATTATAACAATGTTGTGCTTTGAGGAAAGTAAGCTATGTTGTGATGTCTAAAATTTCATGAACACAAGTAGAACTGTTTCAAACTGAACAAAATTATTTCAAAAATATATATTTTTACATTTATTAGTTGCCAAAATTATCTTATAATATTTTTTGAAGGAAATATCTCCTTACATGTAACAAGTATCTTAATTTTTTTTGGGGAGATGCAATTTAGTTAAAAGTAACTTTTGAACCCAGTTATTCTCAGTTTCTCCACAATGTTTTTGACCAAATCAACTTAAGTTCAACCTGTGTTCTTTCAGTTTTATCACAAAGTAAATTGCATGTTTTTTTACATTTATTAGTTGCCAAAATTATCTATATTATCTATATTAGTTATGCAAAATTATAAATGTTAGCATTGGAGTCATATAGTCTTCATTTGTCCTGAAATAGTTATATGTTGGAGTTATTCTTCGACCTGGAAGTAAAACACTTGGTTTACCTAAAATCCCACCTTTCCCCCAGCCAAGCAGTTGTTTTTCCACCACCTTTTATACTTACCTGTGCAGTCCAAACCTGCAGTAGTGTGTGTGTAAAACACAATACTCAGCTCCAGATACATGCAAGAAGTTTTCCTCCTCGTTGCGTGATGTCATTCCTCAGGACTCAGTTAGCTCTGCTTCTCCAGCCTGCAAAACAAGAACACAAGCTCTGAAGAAGGCGGAAGTAAACACGGCGAAACATGTCAGCAACAGGTAATACACCGCTCAACAACTCTGAGTTTAAAAAGAACCAAAAACAAGATGATCTTTCAATACTCAGTATGAACCTACCTCAAGATTTTAAAGAACACAAGGTAGAACTCAGATCATATTCAGCTCCCAATCTTTTTGCTGTCAAGCTCTAATCTGCTCCTCTCACCGTATTAATTACTCTGCCCAGTCCTGGTTGTGGTGCTAATTTGGGTTCTGTGATTTCACATTTAATGGTATAACATGTGAAACCAAAGTACATTCCCTTACAAAACGTTGGGTTAACAAGGAAAAGGGTTAACAAGCGAAACATTTGAGACATGTACCAGGAGATTACATGTAATATTCATGAGATTACATGTTTTTCCATATGCTTCATACATGACAAAACATTATCACATTAAACAATTTTTCAACAAAGGCCCATTTTGACATTTTGTTTTCTAGACCTCTACCCTTGCTTAACATTCACAATAGATTTAGAGTTCTGACCAAAGAAAAAGTACATTAAACCCCATGCATCTTTTAAAAACCCAGTCATTAAAGGATAACAGTCTCCCAGAGATCATGCATACTGAGATTTGATTTATATAATTTGTTTGCTGTGAAAAACTGAAGTTATAGTAAATGCATTGGTTTTCAGATTGTGTATATTATTATAAGAGCATAATTAATAATTCCATCCATATGAAAATGCCCTTATGTTTTGGAGGACACAGTTTTGTCAGGTAGCTAAATTCAGAAGGCCCAATTGCATTTTTTTCAGCAGAAGAACAAAAACAGGAATTTTATTGCTGTAGAGATACATAGATTCCTCCTGATGAGGATGATGTAAAATGCAAATCAAATGAGAAGAAAAAAAAGAATGGAAATGAGAGAAAGGTTGGGGGGAGGTCAGTACGGGAGACAAAAAAAAAACAAGTATGGAACTAATTTTAACAAGCTGAACTTTGTCTCTATTTGCTATTTTAGTGCCTGGTTTTGTAACACACAGGATTTCTCTGAAAGTTTAGTCCTAAGGGACTTGTTTGCATTTTGCAGTTTTATTATTGTTTTTATTCCTTAGGGGGGAAATAGAAAGCAAATAAAATGAAGGGAGTGCAGGTTGTATGACCTGCATCATCACTTTGTACCCCACTGACTTCTAATAAAATCTGGATCTTGTAACTTGCAAACACTTTCTGAAGACTCAGCTGTTGTTGGACATGAGTGAGGAACAGGATGAGGGCGTAAAGGACTTTTTGGAGAGGGACAAACAAAACAACCTTCAACTAAATATGTCCAGGACCACATAGATAGGGCGGCTGTGGCTCAGTGGGTAGAGCGGCCGTCTTCCGATCTGAAGGCTGGTGGATCAATCACGGCTTCCACCACCACATGTCAAAGTGTCTTTGGGAAAGACACTGAACCCCATGTTGCCCCCCGAAATAGCATATTGGGTTATATGAATGGGTAAAACTTGTAGTGTTAAAGCACTTTGAGTTGTCTGAAAGACTAGAAAAGCACTCTACAAATACAGGACCTTTACCATGGATGACAATTATTTTTAGAAATAGAANGACTGCTGTGCAACCACCTGTAATTTTGGGAAATTGTGTAATAGAGGTAGAGAACTATAAATTGATGGGTGTTAATCAGAAATATACAGGGCAGGACTGGAGACCCCAAACCAAAGCTAGATGTGATGAGTAAACTCTAGACTGCAACAAAATGTTGGAGCTCTTTTATCTGTTTGTTTTGTCAGAGCAGTGTTTGTTGAGGAAGAAGTACTGGAGCCAGTGACACCAACAGGCTTCAATACTGACTGCAGATTGGACAATTCTAAAATAGTGCTAAAGAAAAGGATGCTGAAAAAATCAGTTGTCCATTATAGATTATCCAAAACATCCTCTCCACAACACACTTGATAGACAGTGGAGCACATTTTCTGACAGCCCCACTGTCAAAGCAACTGGTACAAGAAAGCTTTGCCACCAAAGGCTATTACACTGTAAAAAACTGTTTTTGACCCTGTGACAAGTTTTCAGTATGGTTATTGTCAGTATTAGACAATACATTTTTTTGTTTAAATGTTTATAAATAAATATGAGACTAAAGCCAGGTGGCTAATATCCATTTCTGGACCCATTTTCAGGTTGATACCAAACACAAATTCAACAACAAAAATATAATAATAACAATAATAATAATATTAATAATAATAACAGATGCAACAGACAAATTATCACAAAATAAGCTTTCCAATAGCCCCGCTTTAAGAGGTTTGGTAAAAGAGGAAAGAGTCAGGAGTTACTTGAAACTGTAGTGCAGGTTAGAGGTGCACAACAAGAAAATACAGTTTGACCAAAATAACTTTTGACTACAATCACCTCTAAACCCTGGCCCATTTATTTGAGTTATTCTTAAGGAGCACTTCTAGTGGAGGTGGAACATGACAAATTTTACAGACTAATACAGAATCAGTACATTTTGCAGTGTTCATTTTTCTTTATTTCACAGTGATGGAACAATATGGAATTTGTTTTTCTTGAATATCTTTAAAGCTTGTTTGCAGACTGTTTTAAGTTGTTATACAAGCCAGTGCTTAATTTGTTATGCAATAAGTCATATGTGTCATGGTGAACTATAACTCAGCTGACTCAGGAGTAAAGTTATGCCTAATAAATCTAAAGCTGGACAAGTCAAATGTAATTTGTTCGAGTTCGCTATGTTTTCTTGTTTTCAACAAAGATGACTTAAATAAATGTGTCTGTCTGTCTGTCTGAAAGCAAATCCCATTTATCTGAAACCTACTTTGATTAAATATGATATACATGATGATATAACCACGGCAAATCTGCTGCTTTGTTTCATGCGACCTAGGCTACCTTCAAAGTGTATAAACCAAAGTACTTTGTTAAAATCAAAATCAACAACATAAAAACAAACATGCTTTCAACCACTACCTCCTTCCTTGCTCATGCATCATTGTAAGTTTAAAAATCACTCCCCTCGGGGCTAAAGAGACCAAACGCAGAAAAAAATGTGACTTTATGACCTTTCCCAAAACTTACAGAGGTTGGAGTTCAGAGGTTAGAGCTCGTCTCTGCACTCGACCCTCATTGAGTGGGACATGTTTGGTTTAGCTGTGCCTCGGGGCTTTGATTTCAATGACCTAATATGCAGCTAAATATCCTGCCTTTACTCTTAAACCCACTCCTAACATCCTGTCTCTCCATGCTCCTTTCCCCCATCAGCCCTCAAGCCAAACTCTGTCTAATTTAATTAGTCACATTCACCTTTTTTAAACTCCCCCTTCTCTGATTCTGCTCGATCTTTAAAGGGGTCTTTCTTCTGGGTGGTGTTTCCCCTGCCCTCCACTGACCTCATTTGCAGCAGCTTGAGCTTTAATACAGCCAGAGGAGCTTCTGCCACCCATAAACTACAAAAAAAAAATACCACAGGAAATAATATTTAGATATTTATTGGCTGGAAATCTGTTCTAGCTTCTTTACCCCTTTTTATCAAGATGACAATAACAGAACAAGAGGAAGAAAAGTAAGGTAGATCATTGTTAGTAAAGACATTTTAATGACAAGTTTGGCAGGATGATGATGAAGACAAAGACATGTGGGTGTCAAAGAGAAATATAACCACCCACCGGTTTGTTTTTCACATAGGATGTCTTTAACTATAACCTTTTAGTCATGGGAGACAATTCAACCAGACACATATATAAACGCACATCACATATAGAATAAAGCACGGTAATTTTAGACAAGAGAAAAAAAAACATGTGAAAAGCCTTTTAACTGACTAAAGCCCACTTTTCGTCCAATGTATGGCCCTTTCGGCAAATCCCCAATCAACACACTGACATTCCCACACAATATTGAAAAGGTCTGAAAGACAAAAGGCCCTGCCAGTCAGACTGCTTATTCACTGACTCTGACATGCATTGTTATTTGAAACCGCTGTCAGACAAACTAAACAACACACATACACACTCTCTAACTCTCACACACGAACACGCACCAGTCTGCCTAATCATCTGACAACAAGGCACCCATTGTGCTTTGTTATGACTTTGTAAAGCGGCCCCCACCCAGAGGGAAGCAACATCTTTGAATCAGAGACTCATACTTGCCTCTCAGGACCCAGATATCACAAGGCAAGCATGTGGGGTTGGTGGAACACAGATGTAGCCACAGATCATGCTAGTCAGCTGAGGCACCATTCCAGTTTCCTTCACCGTCCCTGACCTTTGCCACGTGCCAGATGGGTAAAAAGAATGTTCATGAGACACAAGACCATGTTTACACAGCTTCTTCCTAAGAAGTCTTCATGCTTTGGTCAAAAATGAAAAATTAAAGATTAATAACACTTTAAGGCGCTGATAACTACTGTCATCTTCAAAGTCTTTTAAGCAATATAAATTACTCTTTTTGTAAGAAAAAAGTAACCTTGTTATATTTTATTTTATTGCCACTAATTTAGATACTATGCACCAGCTCAACTAAATACAATTAATTAAAATCTTGCAAACAGTGACTGCAATTTTGATTTTGAAAACAAGTGCATGTAACCCCACGTTGTCGTGTTTTTTGCTCAGTGAATTAAAAGACACTTGGTTGAAGAATAATGTTGCAAAAGTAGTTGATGCTTCACACACCAGTAAGTTCCAGATGCAGCAGTTGGCTTATATCTGAAGATACATGTTGCTAAATCAATGAAAATGCCAGAAAAGCACCACTGGGAAGTGTAAATAAAAAAACATTTCTCTGTGCTGAGGGTGAGGACTTCCACTAAGAAACTTAGACAAAAGAGCATTAGGGGAAAGATCACTTGTGCTGCACTAAGACAAATGAGCAAAGATCTAACTATCCTATTTACTAACATGATCTGAAAAACAGCTGTCACATTTTTGTCTATGATGAAAAAATGTCTACATCCGGAGGAACGCAGTGAAGCCATGAGAGACTTTTCATGCAGATGTTCGTTTTTATCCTCATGCAAATCACTTAAACATGTGTATAACATCAACTTTGTGGCAGCAGACATAGACATCTCATTTTCTACATAGACACCACTCATTACATTTTGCAGCTTAAAAGTTATATTTTAAAAATATAAGGTTACTATACTGAAATTACTATGCCTGGTTAGAGCAGCATGACTAAAAGAATGAAAACAACATGACTGGCATGCTTGTCAGCTCGTGTTTTTTCACTAATCACTCTTACAGTCAGCTTATAATTACATTTTCATGCACGTTTTTTTTTTTTTGGAATATGAGAGACAACCAGATCCAGAAAAACATACACACAAGTACAAAAATATCAAATATTTTACACAGAAAGAAATGCCCAGCAGAGATTCAAACCAGCTTCCTCCTGCAAACCACCACACCAATCTGTAACCATGCTGCTTGTTGATACTTCAATTTGTAGGCAAACAAACTCATTAAACCTTCTCTACGTACTACTGTTTCTTTAATATGTATTAACCTTTGAATAAATCAAATCAGTGCAGCAGTGCTGGCATTCTGATAATGTGTTTGTTTTATATATGTTAAGGAATTCTTCTGACTTATCTTTGCTGTGTGTTTCTTGGGAGAACACCTGTGACCTTTAATCCATTTTTCCAGAAAAACTTGCTGAACCACAGCATGTTATGAGACACATAGTTATTAAAGATTACAAGGAACTTTTTTATAAGTCTGTTCCTTCCCTCTAAATTAGATTATATGTCAAGAGCAGCCAGGTTTAGTAAGAGACAAAAAGCATGGCAGTACATCAAAAGCTTTAGACACCAAAGTTAATTAACTCTAGATGGAAACTATAAATGTCAGCATTTTCATTTTTAAGACTAGAATCTCATGACTTTCATTCAAATTTACCTTTGATATGATTAATGCTGATAAAGTAGTCAACTATTATTTTAGTTCACTTTTCACATGTAACATCTTTATTTAATTTGAGCTGGGATGAAAAGATATCACTCATAAGTCATTCAACTAAAGAAGCTCTGAATATTATCTTTCTAAAAGTGCATTTAATTTTATATATAAGCAAAACAATAGGAAAACTTTACAATCTATTCATACTGCTACTGGTTAGAAGAGCCAAGAAATAATAATAATAAAAAAAAAACACTTTCATTAGCTGCTCATATGACTAATCAGTAATAAAGCCCTTTCCTGTCTTTTGTATACATCCGATACAGCATAGCCTACAGAGTTTTCCATTTAATTTATACACAATGACTAAAGGTGTCAAAATCCACAATGTTTATATTTTGGTGATCAGCACAAGAAGCACCCTTCATTCATATTTCCCTCTGATCTGAATATGGATATTCTCCAGTTTTCAGACCTACAATGTGACAAACATCCCAGTGTCATGTAGATGTGTGAAGTTTTTTTCACATAATTGTTTACACAGTTATTTGTTGTTCCCTCATTGTATTTACAAGTGACACGATTAGAGAGCAGCACTACGGCCTTGACTACATGACTCATGCATTAAAAAAAAATATCCTTTACATATGAAAAGAAAAATATTGCACCCAGGATGTGATAATGTAAATCTTAACAGCACATAAAAACACACATATTTTGTGCACAGCTAAACATACCAAACCAACAAGGCTCTGTTTTTTATTCCATTTACATATTTTACAAATTCCTTTCAATCATTATCAATGTTTAGTGTGTGCTTGAAGTTAAATAGCAGCAATGTGTGGACAAAGAAAGACAGTGCATGTTAAACATTGATTTGTTGTTGATTTGGTTTCTGGCATAGAAATCAATGGGCTTTTATGCCATTAAAGGTGGTATATGGAATAGTTTCATTAAAAGCAATATTTTTAACAAAATAATACCTCCACGGGGTATTTAGAGGGTTGTAGAATAAAAATACAGCATTTCTGTGAAAAATCATATTTGAAGTAAAATATTATAAAATAATAATTTTGGCAGGCATGACATTGGCATTTTGTTTACATCTACCAGCCAATAGCTGGCAGAGCAGCGGCCCCATTTTGGGTTGCCTAATACTGTAAATAATCCAGCACAGTGAGGCTGGTACTGTGGAGTCTGCAGGTCAAGCAGCTGGAAGCACCGGGGACATGTGGTGATTATATACCTTATTTGGTTGCCATAAGGGGATTCCTCTGGGGTTTCCCATATGACCAGCAAGTTCTGTGTAGAAATGTTTTTTCATTAGCTGCTAAGCTAACACGGAGCTACGTGTTGGTGAAGTGGATGAGTGCTCCGGGCCACTTTTTGGACTGGAAGACACACCACAGAGGATTTTATTGCTTTTTTAAAAATTTTATTGGATAAGTGGGGCGTGCAGGATGGTGTGTGGGGAGGAGAGAGGATCTTAAGAGGGGCTGCAGGAAGTTTTGTAGCCACGGTGCAACTATGAACTCTTTACCACGGACTGAATCGATGACTGAGCTACAAACAGGTAGGAGCTGCTTTTATCAGAGTCAGTGTGTAATCAGCGGGACTGGAGAGCATGATTAATGAGCTGAACTCATGATTTTTTGTGATGCTCGGATCGGGGATCCGAGCATGTTTAGTGAGGAATATTGTTCGGCCTGAGCATCGGAGCACGCACGCAGGGGGGTAAACGAGCCTGGCACCCAGATGGCTGAAGGCTTTGTGCCATGTTATTGTGTTCCAAGTTCCATATCCCACCTTTAATTCTTAAAATCAAGTTTATGAATACTGATACGTTCATTTTTTCTTAGATGTTTTGGGCCATAGACAGATCAGTTTCAAGTATATCATATCTTATTAAAAAAAATCCAACAGCTGGTTAGAATTAGCATGGATTTTACCATTAAATATTACAGTAATTCAAGTTGTTTTCTGGTCTTCTGTTCTCTCCATAAACTTGAGGAACTTTGGTGAGAGAAATTTTAGAAAAAAAATATCTGGCCATCTTTGCAAGCCCCAAATATTCTGGATCTGCTTCCCAGAATGAAACTCTGTCTCTTTGGTAAGTGGCCATGTGTTTCTCAACAGATCCAGCTAATCCTTGAAAAAATTGGAATTTCCGAGCTCAAGCTGAGTCACTCAAGTTATGACACTCGAGTTGAGTGGCCTTTTAAAGCATAAACATCTCTCTTCATGTTTCGACCTGGTGCCATTGCTCTCAGTAACAAACTCAGTAGAGCAAATGTTTAAGGATCTAATTTGTCTAATTTAGGAACTGTAAAAAGTTTAAATAATGTTACATAACTATTAAAACAACATGACAGGTCAGAGGATTTTGACATGTCAGCAACATTGCAGTCAGTACATAAATAATTATAAATAATGAAAGTTAAGTTGAAGAAGGTTAAGAATGTCCCGCTTTCTAGGAAAATGTTATGTGTTGGGTAGTAGTATCCCTCCTTTGTTCGTTCCTTTTGAACGCCTTGATTTATAACTTACTTACAGTCAAGTGTTTTTGTCTGGTTTGACTTTTGTATCTCATTTCTATTTTTTATGTTATGATCTGATTGGCCTTTCTGTTTTACAATTTTACTTCAGTTACTCTTGCTTATTGTTTTCTGGTCACACCAGAGGTCTATATTACAAAGCAAGTTCAACATACCCACTGAATCTTTCAGAGTTCTGGTTAACTCTAAGAAAACTTGTCAGTCATCTGGTGTTGGTGTCAGAGTGTATTTAACATTTGCAAGTGAGCATTTTATTGAATTATTATCCAGCAGATGCTGCCTTTTATTGAAACATGATAGAAAGTTTCCACCTTATTCTTTTAGATTAAATGAAGGCTGTTGAATGCACTTTACACTATGAGTGTGAAAGATAAACTCATTTCAGTGAGTGGGCTCATTAGATCCTTTTCTGTCATCTAGACCATGTTACATAGTAAAATGCGAACATAAATACTTGACTTGTGATTTTTATTACTCTTTAAAAGATTCTATGAGATTATTGTGGATATAATTATTATCATGCACTCTATATGATGCAGTTTATAATACAATCACCTCTCATATGCCTTTATTTGTTATGAATGAAGCACAGAGCTTTCATGGTTCAGTGAGATTTAATAAAGAAATGTAATTAAGGCAACTTCCCAATCTTCAACACTTATCAGGGACAAACTTCACTGTAATCAACTTTCATTTCAGATTACATAATTTGTTCAACTAAGATGTTGCATAGAATAAAATGCAGGGTGCATGCACAATTTCACATCAGTATTTATTTATTGTTTTGGGATCTTCTAAACAAATTGATTGGTTGTGGTGCAGCACAGTAACATGTGTTAAATCTGTTATAGAGCAGCCCTCTTGGTTTTCTTTTAATAAAAAATGTTCATTAATTCATTAGTTTTGTTTAAAGCATTAAAACTTATAAGAAACAAGATATTTATTGAAATGACAGAATTTTACATTTAAAGGTTGGAGAACTTTGAACGTAAAAATAAATGCAGACATTACAAATCAATTCCAGTTCCTGAAAAAATAAACATTATGGAGGAGTCCCAAGATACGAGTGGGGTCGCCCTGATCACACTGGGGGCTGTTTTAGAGTTTTAGGGCTAGCTCCTTGTCCTGGCTCCAGTGGGACCAGTGAGGGGGACTGAGGTTAGGGTGGAATGGGGGGCAGTTGAGAACATGCACCCCAACTTTGGTGACCTTCTGCTTGGAGCCGCTGTGCTCCTTAGCAATTAGAATAGGACAACTCTGATGCTCAAAGAGGGTCTAGATGATGGCTGAATGGCAGCCCTCCACTCTTTTTCCTATACCTTATCCTCAGAAAGCTCCACATAAAAAATCTTCACACACACATTCACGCAAATAGGTAGAAACACTTCCACACACACCATTGTTCCAAGCCAAACACACATCTCTCAAAGCACTGAGAGCCAATGAGAAGCCACCTTCGGAAGAATAATTCTCACCTATAACCTAGGAACACTAAACTCTTGCATGTCTCAATAACTTCATCAAAATGTTTTAAAAGCTTTTAAATTTGTTTCTATGCAAAAAACACATTTTAAGTTGCCCAGTTTTGTCTTTGAATGCTTTTCAGTTGCAGCCATATGCATATTTGGAAGCTACATGCTCAATGTGTTCTGAGAGAAAGCAGCTCTCACACATTTGGCTCCAGAAAGCAAGATTAACACAAGAACACATAAGCAATTTACAATGGCAGTAAGCAATTTCACACCTTTTTGCCTGGCTAACCTGCTTGTTAAAGAAGGGCAAAACGGACACCGTGTCAGTGCGTTCAGGTTGTTCTCTTCCTTGAAGAAAGCTTGAGGAAGCAGAGACAGCAAAATAGAAAAGGGGGATAAAAAGAACAAAAGACAAAATGTGAACTGGAGCCTGTCCCATATCGATCCACTTCATCCTTGTACTAAACTACAATCCAACTTGAGATTTCTTGTTAGGTGCCCAAAATGGCATCAGACTGTTTATAAACACAGTGTGAAGGCTGGCTGTCTGCTTGGGTGTGTGGTTTTGCTTCCATAGCTGGACAGAAGATGTTGCCAGTGCCTGTGGCCACTGCCAGTGTTACTGCACTGTCAAATTGGCTTACAGATGGCCTTCAATGGGCTGATTATTATCACAGCGCTTCCAAAACTAGATGAGAATTCAAAGACAAGTGATGGGAACAAACACATCCAGGGACAGAAGAGTGGGAGTGGTGCTGCAGGTGGTGGTGGTGGTAAAATGTGGCAGAAAATCAAGAAGGGAGGGGGTAAAAAGAACATTTTCCATAGATTTGAATGATGAGGGAATCAGGAAAAATGTGATTGATTGGTAGACAGTGGGCTCCAGGTAGAATAAAGAAAGTAAGTGACAGGTAAAGTGCAATAAAGTATATGCAGAGGAGAAAAAGATACAAGTGCACTACAAACAGGGGAACAGTGGGGAGATATAATAGAGGTCATCTGCCACAAGGCAGAGGAATGATCGACATCTAGGGTCTGTAAGCTTTGACAAAATAATCTGATACTGTCCTCTTTGTACAATCAAATGTCTTTTATACATCTACTTGGATATCATATTTGCTAGATACTGTCGCTCCTTGTCCTCATTCATCTATTGATTTTCTGCCCAATATTCAGATCTGCCTCACCATGTCAGCATGGCAGATCAGGCGCCCTTCCTTCCAGCTACATCATATAACTCTCTGTGGACAGATTTGAGAAATTCTGCTGCATTATGAAATACATGCCCTGATGTAGAGGGCTGCACTGGGGCATGTTTTAGGATCTTGCAGGTCCCGCTGGACTAAACACAAATCTTGCAAAAGCGGGTGGTTTTCACATTACTGTGAGAGAGAGTGGGCGGTCAAAAAAAAGAAAAAAAAAAAATGCAAGTCCTGATATGACTTGGAAAAAAAAACAGAAAGGAAGAGAGAAAGGAACAAATGTTTACCGTCAGCAAGTAAGCTGCATAATATTTAACAGTAAACAAGTATGACAGAGTCTGGCTGTCTGTCAGAAGCAAAAGCCAAATTTAGATTAGGCAACATAACAATGACCCCCAAACTGCAAGTTTTCAAAACATTTTCTTCTGGTCATCATGGTTAGATTTATCTAGTATATACTGTAGGCTCTTTGTTCAATTGTAAGCCACTATTTCACAAATAAATAAGGATTTAGTCCCATTTTCAGAAAATTAGATTCATTTGAAGATTTATAGATTAATATTTTATATTAATAATTTTCTTACTCCTGACAAATATGTTTGTTTATGTTACCCCTTCCCTTAAACTTACTTAAAATTGATATTCTGTTTAGTGATGTTTTAAAGTATTTTATATTAATTATTGTATAAAAAATGAAATATATCTTGGAAACAATGTGTCATTACACCTGTTAAAATATTTGTATCCATCATCAATACCTGGTCCTGTTCAGGGTCACAGGGTCATGAGGTAGGGGACACCCTGGACAGGTTGGCAGTCCATCACAAGGCCATAAAGACAACCGTTCACATACACTCACACCTGGGGACAATTTAGAGTTGCCGATTAACCTCATCTATCTATCTATCTATCTATCTATCTATCTATCTATCTATCTATCTATCTATCTATCTCCGCATTATCCTATTATTGGAATAGATTCATAAAAACATGAAATCAAATCAAAAATACTTTATTAATCCCCAAGGGGAAATTAAGTAAATAGTTCTGTTTTGGAAATTTTCAATTTAAGGAGTCTTAAAAAGGAGGCGTGTATCCTTTAGAAAGATTACCTTCTGCTTTTTACACATTTCCACTCTTTTTCCTTCCTTGAGCTTTGACAGGTGGCACATCCTTCAAGCTCTGGATTTTTTTTCTGCATCTGCAGTTCTTTTTGTGTCTTCATCTTTTCACTCACTCCCATTAGCCTTCTTTCTAATTCTTCTCTTGCTGGTTGCTATTCATTGTCACTCCTTCATATATCACAGTGAGTTAACTGAGATCGCAATCCACCCACTATCTACTAGACTTTCCTTTTCACTCTGCATTACAGTTTAAAAAAAGAAAGAAAGAAACACTAATTGACTCTGACATGAGCATAATTTGCTAAATAAAAATAATAATTTTACCCAAACTGCTTATTCATTCACAGAATAAAAAAAACGAAAAAAAAGTTTTGGTAATGTTTTTCTAACAGAAAATAAAGTAAAGTTTAATTGGTGCTGAAATCTAACTAATCGGGCAAGCTACCTAATTGAGTGGAACATTGAATACTGAAAGGTGGTGAAAGTTATTTAATATTTGTAAACATCAACAATTATACTAATGATGAAATGGAAACTTATTTCTTTTTTGGTATAATTTGCATATAAACTGTTGAAACCAAGGCACAGAGTACAAAATGGTCTTGTCCACTGGAGAAACCACTAGGCATAAAATAGCTTTAGAAAACAAACAAACAAACAAAATAACAACTGCATGATATGAAATGCTATTGTTTGTTTGAGTTTGATTTTATGTCATTTTAAAAAGTGAAAACACTCAGGGCTGCACGGTGGGAGAGTTCATTAGCAGTGGTGCTTTGCAGCAAGAAAGTCCTGGGTTCAACTCTCAACTGGGGTCTTTCTATTTAGAGACTAGAGTTATACTTAAAGAAGAAGAGGAGATAATGCTCCAAAAGATAGTGAATGAAGAGAAATGCAGGCCATGAGCTCCAGAGAGATGGAAAACCAAATTTAAGAATGAAACAAACCCTAATGAAAAACATGCAAAACAAAATATTTTCACAAAAACAAAGATTTATCAATGCTTTCCAACACACAAACCATAAAGTAGGTTCAAACTTAAGGCTTCAAGTGATACTAAATGAAGAGCCAACTGGGAGCCGTAAGGACCAGATCATAGAGCCAAAAGGCCTGATTCATCAAAGAGGTAGACTTAACATCATTAATTTCCTCTCACCGTCATGCATGTTAGGTAGATTAATGATTTTAAATTGACCTTAGGTGTGAGTGTGAATGGTTGTTTATCCTCATGCGGCCCTGTAATGTACCTGTACTTCCTCTTACCCAGTGACAGTGGGATTGGCACCAGCTTGCTGTAACAGGTTCAAATAGTTAGAAAATGAATAGATGAATATCACCAACAGATTTTTTATTATGTTGGAATACATTAAACCATAGAACTTAAAGAGGATTACTTACTTTTGGACCATTGCTATATCTCACCATAGCAAAATACTGTGACTGATGCCGTATGAATATCAATCATTTTCTAAAGAATTGGTTTACAAACTCATTTGTATTCTGCTTCTATGTGGAAACTGTAATCTGACAGAAGAAACGTAGGATATCTAACACTGACAGCTTCTAAATTACATTTATATGCTCACATTTGCTGTTCAAACAAACATATAAAAAGACAAATCTACACACAAAGTGACAGCATCTTGTTACTCAAGAGCATAAATCACAGTCATCTTTGTTTTCTGCTTTAGGGCTTGAGGGCTCCTCTCAGAGGATCCCTGATATTAAAATTGATTTATCCAAGATTACTGAACTTCTTTCAACCTCTTTATCAGCACTGAACATTAGTTGCATTGTTTTTCACTTCTACCATCTTCAATCTTCATTTAACACCCCCCCTACACACACACACACACACACACACACACACACACACACATACACACACCCCACCAATAAAAGAGAAAAAAATACAGATAATTTCATCTTAAAAGGAAAAAGAAAAAAGATAAAAAGGGAGATCCATTATGTTGTGGGATGAAAAAGAAAGTGAGAATGTTTCTTTCTTTCTCAAAGGAAACTTCCACCAAAGAACTTGTCCCACTCTACATAGAACAAATGATGAGCTCCTTTTTTCCCTTTTCTTTCCCTCATCCTCCACTCCCTTCCTTACAGTACAATAATTCTAATTATGTTCAGACAACTAAACATGCCAGCTCTAACGACAGCACAGATATGGGGAAATTGGCTCATTTGCACAATAATAAATGTAGGTTTGAGCCCATAGAAAGCCTATTAACATTTAAATGATACAAGGACGTTATCTCTAAAGTGTGTGCTTATCCAGGGTGGCTTTCTGTGTGGATGTGCAGAGAATGATCAAACAGCCATGCGTCTGCCTATCTTGCATTCCTCAGTGCAACACTGACAACCCTGCTGACAGCACTTTGTAATTGGGGAGCAAACAGAGGCAAAACTGGTTAGGAGGGGGCACTGGGGAGCAGATAGATCGGCATCAGATTGAAGGGGAGGAAGGAAGATTACGAAAAGGGATATGGAGGATAAGTTTAAGGGCAGATAGGTTATAGTGAAAAAAAATAAGACAAAGGTCTTTTTTATGTCTTTTCAACGTTTAAATCTCAAGCATTTTATGATATATTTTACAACTAAATTTTAAGAGCATGTTGATACAAATTAAATGCATGCATGAAATCAAGATGTTAAGGGGATAAACTAACATTATACTAACGTTATGGTAACATATTCCAGAGTATAACTTGTGTTCAAAATTATTTATTTGTTTATTTATTTACTCATTTATTGATATTTCTTCCAATGTTATAACATTTTAACAATTTGTAATAATAGACTAACAATGAGGTTTCCCTTCTAGAATTAAAATGAACAGATTTTTGATATACCTTTGCTTGCCAAAAGGTCATCCTCAACACCCATGTAGAGAATTCTGTCCTAATTTGGTCCAGATTGTCCTTAACAATTACATGTTTTTTTTAGTTCGACCCAAAGACACATGGCATAAAAGCTTTGCCATTTGCTTTGTTACTGCTAATTTGGCCTTTAACTCAAATATGAAGACATAAAGTTGTGGCAAAATGAATGCAATGTATTTTGGGATATGACATTAAACTAAAAAGAACATAAGTTGTATTAGATCTTTATTACTGTTGAATAAATGTCCATATCTAGGAGACAATTAAATGTAGTTTAATTTCTAGTTACTTTTGTCCTACAAACAAATGTTCATCTCTTTCTAAACATATTGTCATACCTCACGAGCATGTGCATGAACTACACAAAATATAAAAAAGTGGTTTTTGGACAGAAACAGGGATTGTTTATGATCTCTGCAAATTTAAACAAAAAAAGAGTCCCTTAAGCATCTTTTTTTTGCATAATTTTCACTAAAGACTACAGAATCTAGAGTCTAAAAGATCACTGTCTACCACTTTTCAGCCATGACAACACTATGACCAAGAATTAACATTCCAGCCGACCCCAACCTCCATCCCATATACAACACTCTAACAGAGACTCATCACCCCCCCCCCCAAAAAAAAAATAGATACTACAACATGAGACTGGCTTGATGGTGTGCATGTGAAGTGATGTCAAAGAATCGCGCCGATTAACCTCAAATAAACCTTGCTTGGCGATGTGTTGTTTTTTTTCTTAAGAAAGAGGCACAGTCTAAGTACGAAGTACAAAAATAACTCAATGTCCTCCATTACTGTTTTCCGCTCTCAGTGTGCTTGTCCAGGTTTGTTTACTACTCTTGATTAGAATGACATCATGGACGTTTTGCACCACTTGCTAAGCTGAGCACGCCCATGTCCCCACGTACATCCACATTCCTGAAATGGTAACGTGGACAGAACCGTCCCATACCATGCCATACTGACCTGACCCATACCATACTGACCATAGTGGAAAAGGGCAATATTGGACAGAGAAGATGAACTGGAGTGAAAGAGGGATGCAGGAAACTTAGTATGTGCACTTAGGTGCCCCCTCTCTCAACACAGATAGAGGTTTACACATAACCTTGTTTCAGTTTATTGTGCTGCCATTACTTATTTTCGCAGCACCAATTCATACCTCATCCGGGTTAGCCATACTTAAAAGCCCACTTTTTGAGGGAAGGAGGGCTTCTTAGAAGTAAGACTATCATATCTGCCTGTGACTTCAATTGTTTCAGTCTGCAAGCCTATTCAGTGGAAGAATGGCCTGAAACTCACATGGAGGTTAAACATTTGGTTTCTAACCATCTGTAGTTCAGACTAAAGCATCTACGTCTTTGATGAGTCATAAACCATTTCAACCCCAATAAGAACCACCAAGTTCTGGTTGACATTATTTAACTTCCAGATAACTTCACCTAGATGACAGAGAATCTTCACTTACACTCTATTCTTGTTTAGTTCCCAAACAAACAAACAACAACAAAAAAAAAAACCTAAATGCTGTTTTGAAAGAAATGAATCAGTTATAGTTGTTTCATTCAAGGTTTAGACTGTTTGGAATTTTTAATAACTTGTTCAACGTTCCAACCTTTTTTTGTTTTTGGTTGGATTATAAAAACATTAGGAAATCCTCAGTTGCTGGATTTATTTGTTTTGTTTAACACTTACTTTTTGTTTTTTAACAATGCAAAAAATATTTATTTTTCAGGTATTAAACTGGATTAAAGTGTCCTGGACAGCTGAATCTACACAATCTTATTTTGAGGTAGACCACATTTAAACCTTCTCTTTTTCTATTAACCAGTCAAATAATAAATCAACTGACTGAAAGAAAATGAAAAAAAAAAAAAAAGATCTGATTAATTGACATCATGATGGGTAACAGCCATGTTCTTGTAAAATATTTTTAATTTGAAACTGATGGGATTATCTGATTCAATAAAAAATAAAACTAACTAGTTTGATTAAAAATATATACTTAATATCATCTTATTAAGTTATTTTCTCCTTTTTTGTTGCAGAAATACTGCTGACATTATATTCTAATCAAATAATAGAAATAAAAATACTTTTTTTTAATGCTTGGCAGTTTCATTTGTAAAATACTCTATGTTAATTTATCAGAATAAATCATCTTTGGATCTACATCGCAAACACATACATTAAATTGCTTAAAAATCGTGACACAGTTTTCAGTGTTCCAGATCTTTTTTTCGTTCTCAATCACCAACACAGATTTGTTGTGTCAGAGTTTGTCTGTATTGAGACATTCTTGGGTCAAATGAAGATGCCACCCATCAATGGAAGCTGAAATAAGCTGCGTTTATATGACAAAGACACATTCCCTTCACCCACCCCACTTCTTCTCTCTGGTGGGAAAGGAGTTTACCTCTTCAACCCTCATTACCATACCAATAGCAAGAAGACAACGAAAGCTACTTTGTCAAAGGTATTTTAATTACCAATTAGAAACTTGGCTGCCTGTGCATGAGGTTATTCAATATTCCCCCCCCTCTCCCCCAGTCTCCTTCTCACAGTTCTTGTGTCCCCCACTCCATAACACGCACACACACACACACACACAAGTGTGTTTTGGTATCCTTATGGGGACCGTCCATTGACTTCCATTGATTTTAGTAACTAGATTTATACCTAACCCAAACCCTTTTACTAACCTTAACCATTACTGATCTATAACTAACCCTAAGACTAACTAAAACTCTATTCACACCATACCTATAAACCTAACCCCTAACCCTAAAAAGGGGAGTCCCCCTCATGGGGACCAGGCTTCGGTCCCCACAAGAACCCTCGGACCCCAGAAAGATAGTAAAAGTCAGGAAACTGGTCCTCAGGAGGTCAGAAATACAAACCCACACACACACACACACACACACACACACACACACACACACACACAAGTGTGTTTTGGTATCCTTATGGGGACCGTCCATTGACTTCCATTGATTTTAGTAACTAGATTTATACCTAACCCAAACCCTTTTACTAACCTTAACCATTACTGATCTATAACTAACCCTAAGACTAACTAAAACTCTATTCACACCATACCTATAAACCTAACCCCTAACCCTAAAAAGGGGAGTCCCCCTCATGGGGACCAGGCTTCGGTCCCCACAAGAACCCTCGGACCCCAGAAAGATAGTAAAAGTCAGGAAACTGGTCCTCAGGAGGTCAGAAATACAAACCCACACACACACACACACACACACACACACACACACACACACACACACACAGACACACACACAGGTGTATGGCCTAGAGTGCAAGGTTCCCTAGTGTCCCAGCCTTGATAAACAATGTCCTATTCAGCTCCATATGAATAATTAAGAATTGAACATTGAGAAGAGGCAACACTCGTTTATTTGCAGAGAATAGCTTTGTCGATGGTGGTGAAGCAACTTTACAGAGAGGCCAGAGGAACATATAACCTCTTTTGACATTATCTAAATGGCACACTTAAAGAAAAGGATAAACAACACACAACAATCTCTGTGTGTGCACTGTGACAAACTAAATAACGTTCATAAATAATAAAGAAAGTGGATAAATACTGTGGTAAATATGAAATATTGATGTGGATTTGGCAGAGAAGATGTGATGTCCTTATTAGAAGTGTTCTTGTGTTTGTCTATGTGCATGACTGCCCAAGATGTATGGATTTTTATTTTCTTTCAAATGTGAATTTGATAAATTGTTTCTTACAAGATGTTTTCATAAAAAAGCTGTACTTTTAAGATGGAGTGATCAGGCCGTAAGCTTTGCAGCTGCGGACGTCATCTTGTTATAATAAATATAAATAATATAAATAATATAATAATATAAAGTTATAATTTGCATTTTCTCTCGTGGAATTTTTTGTGAGGCCTTTTAAATATATAAAGTGGGATCCTCGTCTTTTGTACCCATCTTACTCATACTCTTTGACTTTATCCATCAAATTTATTGACTGTATATCTTACCTCACCCTGTGGACTCAGCAGAAATGGGAGCACGTCAAGAGATATGTGTGCAGTGATGCACACTGAGAGGAAAGTAATCTCCTTAGAGACAAGACTGATCTAAGATTTCCATGTGTTTTTACAAATTATTGAATTTGATACATAGTAGTGTATCTTACATTTGTAAAACCTGTTTTAGGAATAACAACAAAACATATTTTCTTTTTATTTATGCTTTATATAAATTATATACAAACACTTGACCTCTTTAGCTTTAAGCAGTTACTTTGTAGATTCATTCTGAACGCACAGCTTTGAGGCTGAGGGTCACAGCTCACATAGAGCAGCTGTAGTAGAAATGATCAAGTGCAGCACTAAGCAGAGCTTAACAAAGACTTAAACAGACGAGCGTAGTGGATTTCATGCTCTCCAGTTTCTCCTTTAGTGTATTTCTCATTGGGACAGAAGCCTAAAGAGTTCAACTCCACTTGTTATTTTATTAGTCTTTCAAGCTAGCAGCTGTAAGGGGTGACACAAAGTAGAGTAATAAAGACAGATGTGAGAGCACAGCAGGAGTTGGTAGACAAACTCTGCAGTTGGTTTATATGGAATTGGCAACTGAGCAATAGACATCCAAGCCACGGGGGAACTGAGATCCATGTTTGAAATCTCTGGTGGATGGCTGTTAAAACAATATTAGTAATAAGTGCCACAGTATGAAGCTTCTCAGTGGTATTGTAGCATTGGACTCAGAGGCATTGGTGAAAAGCAATACCTTGACATAATATTATCCCTGTAAAGGCAAGAGATAATCTCATTTGATCAAATATACAGTTTGGCAAAGAATGATGATAATATATTCATTGCAGTAATTACACTTTATAATAAACATGTTTAATTGTTTCTGTGTATTTGGGAAAAAGTGCAGTCCCTGCAGGGAAGCAGACTGATACTGCATACACTGCATGTTGTGCACGTTACATTCTTATCTGTGGCAGACTGCCAATGTTTTAAGGCAATGTGGCCTTTATATATTCCACTTAATTACTTCATTTGATTACCAGTTCAAAAACAGTCCAGTGAAGCAAAACCCACTTATCTAAATCTGTCTCAATTTTGACACATCACTTTAGAGTATTTTTGTTTTAATATTAACCTCTATTTGGAATATACAACAAAACAAAAGCAGTGGCAATTTGAATTATCTGTGTGGTAAAAGAAATTTACCTAAAAAATAACCAAAAGAATCACACAATAATTATGTCTGAGATTATTTAGACCTGTGGGCTATTGTTCACCTCTAATAACCCAACAACATAAATATAAACAGTACTATTTATGTGTTGTAGGAATACTGGAAGTCAACAGTAAGAGTACACCTTAGGAAGGACATCAGCAAGAAAGACCCCAATGTTAAACTGCAAAGTAAATGTCTCTGGAAGAAAAGACCCAGAAAGGAAGGGAGGTGCAGTAGAACCCATTCTAAAATGACCCCACCAGATAGGACTCAAGATTTCAGACTGTTCAAAGATGCAAGTCCAGCATATGATGAAAGGATGTAAGATGTAGGCAAGCAAAGTGTGCACAGAATAACCGAACCAAGAGGATGGAATAGTACACAGGAACATGGGCACTGAGCACAGACTGGACATCAAGCTGTCAAAGTGAACAGCTACAACAAAGATGGTGTGGAATGATGGGGCTAAGAAAGTGCATAAATTACAGTCACAGATGGACAAACAGGTAAAACTGGACATATTGGTGGTCAACAAATTGTGGAAGGATGCAATAGTGATTGATTTAGTGATTCCAAATGAGAGTACTATCAAGAAGGAACACCAGAAGATTGAAAAATAAGAGAAAAAAGAGAACTGTGAAAGTCTGAGAAAACACACAAACACACACACATATACAGTTATATATATATATATATATATATATATATATATAATCACAATAAAACCATCCAAGCCAAAGATTTTTAATTTTGATTAATTAGTCTATAATACCTTTTTCCCATCTCTATGTCTTATCCTGAGGTCTTAGCAGTGGTTTTCTTACTGTCAAACCTGCAGCTCGAAGACTTCTCTTCACAGATGAAACTTAAACTTGCTTACAACAACCTTTATCAAGCTGTGCTTAAAGCTGTTGTCCTGTGAGCTGCCCATAACGCAAGCTGTTAACTCTTAGAAACTTGTCCTCTGATTCTAACCTGGCTCTGCCAGATCTATGTGTAGCCCCACCTCTTGTTGAGTCAGGAAAACACATACATCTGGAACCACTCCATTTGAAATGGCTATAAAAGGGAGGGCCGTCTGGATTAATATTTTGTGCTGATTAGAGGACGCACCAGTATCCGCCAATCATGATTTGTCTTTGAACAATCACAGTAAATCAAGCTCTTACAAATCCAGTCGGGAGAAAAGCACACACATTGTTACCACCAAGAAATAGACAATAAATCTTTACCATTAAGAAATGCACAAAGTTCTTACCTTTGATCATTTTTCAATGAAGAAATTATCTCTAGTTATTCTAAAATACATTCGATAGCTGCTTTTATGTGTACATCCACTGGCGCAGCCATGTTTGTTTTGCTTTCCCTGCCTGGGCTCCCTTCTACCAATCATACTTGAACACCCGCCCCAAAGCAAAATGCTAACACATGATTGGTCCGAATTTTTTTTTTTTTTACAGCAATACATGGTTTTAGCTGGAGTGGTACAAGATGGATTTTTGTGGTTTTGGAAAACTCCAAATCTCCCGAGAATCCATCTTGCAGCACACTGTTACTCTGATTAAGTTGAGTCTTTTGGTCTGCCAGACCTCTTCCTGCCAGAGTTTGTCACAGTTTTGAGTACTTTTTGATGGTGAAGAAAACTGTACTCACTGACACATTGACTTTTTTGCAATATCTCTGGAAGAAATACACAAAAACAAAACATAAAAATATATCAATATATTCCGTGGATTAGATACAAACTTCTCAAACTTAATTGATTCTATTAAAAAGTTTCTAACATTTCATGCCAACAGACAAAGAGACATTCTCCTTGGCAAAGATAAATAAAAAAAATCTCCAAATAAAATTGGATTGATTTTATTTGATAACATAGTTAAGAATGTGCCACAACTTTCTTATGTTTTTTTCTGGTGAAAAACATCCAATACTGCCAAAGACTAAGGTTAAAACAGTTAAGCACAGTTTACAATCTGTTTCACAAGGACTTTTACCATTGTGCAAGTAAACTAAAATATGCTTACAGTACATGATTGTATGAAAGGAAATTTTAATTGCTTTACAGTTCTGTGCATGAGCCTGGCAGATAAATAAGACTAACTTTATAACATGGTACACTACTATACTAAGTTGTGTTTTGTTCTTCCACCAAATTCTTTGTTCAAATTCAAGTTTTTTGCAACTGTTCCTGAAGTATTGTTATTTGGGGAGAAATATATGTTTTCTAGTGTCAGATGTTTTTATGTCCAAAAACTAGTCTTAATGATGTGAAAAGGGAATGTATTTTGGTGTATACCTAAAGAGCTTACAGTGAGCTATACACATCACTTTACTCTAAAATATTCCCATTATGAGTCTGTCTAATTTCCAGTTTAAACAGTAAATTTATTCCAAACTGGATAACTCCCTTGAGGGTCATACCTTAATGTTGATCATCACAATTCATAACATGCTGGTTGAATATAATGACTTCTTTCAGAGAAGGAGGGCATCTCATTCTTTTCCAACTCTGTGCATGAAAAATGATGGAAGAAAAAAAAACTCAAAGTGAATGAAAAAACTGAGTGGTACATCAGTGACTACTCCAGTTTGTTAATTAATTACTATGCATTCCATGCCAGCAGATGGCAGTAAGAATAAAGGTGCCTCTGGGGAAACAGCTAATGAGGTATTAGGAAGGAAAGGAGAAAGAAAAACAGAAGAGTCCCCAGATTGCAGACATGTGACCTCTGTTGCAATATGGCAGTCTGGGTGCTGTAATCCACACAGATAAACATACATGGTTAAGGGAGGGCAGAATCTGCATGCATCTTCTTCTGTAACACAGCTATAAACAAATGCTGTCATATGTGCATAAACACAGAAAAACATCTGCATTTAGTAAAAATGTACTGACACCATATGAAAGTACTGTATATGAACTGCACATCATTCTCCCTCCTCCCCTCAGTGGGGTTGTTGACTGTACCGGTTTTCACACCAGTGTAAAAGGAGGAGGGAGGGAAATTAGTACTGCTTTGGGGCCCATCACACAGATGGACGGGACCTAGCGCATATGCTGACAGAACATTATACGTCTCTCTCCACTTCACTGTGTTAGAGCCCTGCTCGGGTGCACAGGGGGCCCAAGTGGAATATTAATGTTCCCAATTCAATTTGTAAGAGCCAAAGCTACTTCCTGGATGAGCAGTGTCGACACTTCTGTTTAATGGATGATGAGCATAAAGGAATTGTGTTGTTGACTTAATAACAAGATAAGAACAAAGAATAAAAGTTTTGGCAAACAATGTCTGCTGGTCCTGTTGCATTGCTGCAACAAAATCTGTAATAAAAATCTGATGCCCCCCTTTTCTTCTTGTGCATGCTACATCTTCACTTGAGTTTGTAACACTAGTGGAATACAGAAAAGCCCTTGACTCTGAATAAAAAAATAAAAGCTCTCATCTTCTCCTGCCACTTTGGCTTTTGTCTGTTTATGACCTTGTATTAAAGAAGGACAAGTGCATGCAAAACTTCACAAATTGTTTTAGCCAACCATAGGAAGCATAAATAATCTCTCCATAAATACACACAAACAAAAATAATATGAAAAACAATAAAGGCATCCCTATTCATAAAGTGTGTTTTAATGGTTCTCTTTATATTTTATGGGGAAAGTGAGATTTTAATGTGTTGCCTAAACAAGCTTTATTTTTATTTTATCATTGCATTATCACAGACAAACAAATATATATTTTATAACTCATATTGTCAAAGAAATCAGTGGAAGGAGGAACTGAAATATATATTAAAAAACATTGATTTGTATACATTTTTATACATTTTCTTAGCATCCAGCTGATGAGCAATATTTCTCAGACCAACTAATGAGTGTACGTATATTGTGTAAATGTATCAAATATTTTTAAAAGCTTAATCTGAACTATTCACAGCTGTCCTCTTCTATTCTTTCTCTCTCTCTCTTTATCTTTTTCTCTGCCTTGGTAATATGACTTGTGATCCTTTGTGGCTTAGCACTCATATTTAAGCTGGAATTCTAACTGCCCTGTTTTCAACAGCCTTAAGTAACTACGTATATCACTGCGCTGTGACAGTTTGCAAACAACATTTATAACGGTTTTTTCTTAAGTTTCTAGAAACATTCACAGAGTTTTCAGTTTTCACATGTGAGTTGCAGAGTCTTGCTGATTAATCACATAAGGAGTTTAAATGTTCAAAAAACATTGCATGAAAAATTTTCTCACAGAATTGACACTAAGTCATTGCACGTCTGGAACTTATCGCAAATGTATTTCAATAAAGTTTCTGAGTTTGTCACAGTCTGAATCTGTACCATGTTCTCCTACCAAATGTCATGTTAGGTTGCCATAAATCTCAACATGCCCATGAGGCATCTAGCTGATGATTTCTACCTGTATCTCTGTTTATTAATTCTTGTCTGTTTTTCCATGTTGTCAGTGGCCCAGCACTTTTTCAAGCCTTAATGTGCGTAAAGTGTTTTGATCATAACCTTTTCCATCGTCTATTGCCTTTCCTCTCACTGGCCTGTTGTGGATAGTGTTGTCTATCTAATATCTGCCTTGCCTTCATTGAATTTGTAGATCCTATTCTATGCCTCTATGTTATTGACCAATGCCTGCCTCCCTTGTGATCATTTGGATTACAGACTGGATGGTGAATATTCTGATGATAAATGAATTATTTAATTTTAAATGTTTTAGTGGATTCAGGATTGTTTTTTGAGTGATGGGTTAGGGTTAGGGCTGAGTGATGCAATTTCTAAACAACTCTCTCTGGTCTCCTCTGAACAAGTCAACCTCATACTGTTGTCTCAAGCTCCACAAGAATACATCAAAAAGTTAAATTGTTTATCCACTACTTACCTGGATCTTAATCTCCCCACCAATAATCTTTGGAGAAATACTCACCTGGTCACTTACAATGACCAGGCATCATGTTCCTCATATTTTGGAAAATACAATAAACAAACAAGCTCCCGAATGAATATGAACAGCACACGTCTTACATGACTAGCCATAAATAGAACAGGTCACAAAAACATTGTGTGTGTATCATTTAATGAGACTGTGACTGAAAATTCTTCTACTTTCTTGCAACAATGCTGTCAAAGTTGTGTGGTGTGTAGAAGAAATTTAGGTTACCACAAATGATTAAAACCCAAAACATCTTGTTCTTGGTTTCCTCATCCACAAGTACTCATAATCATTTGTCACCACATCATGTTTGAATAAATGAGCATGAGGTAACCTGAATTTCTTCTACAGGTTAAAGGACCCAAATGCAGGTAGGACTTGAGGGCTCAAAAATAATGTCAAAAATTAAATGATTTTGAATTTAGTAAAAACAAAAGGCTTAGGCTACATGACAGCAAAATTAGACTGCTTACAAAATCAAGAAAAAATAAAAATCTGGAAGCATAAGGAGAGTTAGGAGGTAAACAGAAGCTGCTGGCTAACTGAGAATGAGGGAAGTATTTTTTTTTCTGAGCGTGAGTGATGGCTGAGTGAGGACAGCAGGGGAGAAGGGGTGAGGAAGCTAATGAAGTGAGATACTAACTTAATGGGAGAATTTAAACACATCTCACTGTGTTTGTCTTTTGTTCAGATATTTTGTCATTTGAGATCTGACCACTTCTTTACCAGTGGATATAAGGGACATAGCTTAGCCTCCAGTACACTGGTGTATCAACACCATTTTTGTGTGCATCAGAAAACACCTCATGTGCATAAGACACCAACAGTATCTCAGTATCAACAGTAACAGTATCACATGCACGTGAGACACCATTCGGCCTGCAGGGCAATCTGGTGCACAAGAGAAAGTATTTTTTCTCACCCATGTACGTTTCGGGTCTCCGCAAGTATTAGATATGCTAGATGATTTATTGTATTTAGAGCACAATGAAGATTACTGTGACAGTGAAGTAGAATACAATCGGATGATTTGGATGCAGACAGTGATATTATTAATGAATGAGCAATCAGCTGGTATAGGAGGTGTGTCTTTTCAGACTGAGGGGATGTTGGGAATGGGGATCATGAAGGCTGGAAACTTTCCTACCAAATATTGGCCCATGAGCTCAGAGAGAAGCCTCATAATAGACTCAGGGATTGAGGGCTCAATGGGTTAAGAAATTACAGTTCTCTACATGGTCATGAAGCACACATACTTGCATAGAAAGTTTTTTTTTTTTAATGATTAATGGTCAGAATTCAGCTCTTAAAATGTTCAAACACTTTAAGAACTCAACAAACATCCATTCAGACTCTTAAAAATATATACTGGGGTTTTTTCTGCTCAACGTTGTCATAAGTAAGCAGAGCAAGCATAAATACATTTAAAGGACAAAGATTATCTGGGATGTAGATCCCGAATTACAAGCAGAAAACAGCAGGATGGGGGATGGGACGAATGTTACATAGATAACATTTTAGCTTATCCTCATTGTAAAATCTTAGTCTTGGCTATAGCCACCCGGCTCTACTTAATAACAGTTTAGGCTTGGAGTTTCCATGGCAACCAATACTTGATTGCTTGCCCTAATCTTCTTTAATGTGGCTTAATGCTGTTTGTATCTCTGAGTATTTTTGGTTTAGTCTCTTTCTCTATCTCTATTCAGGCAGGTCTCCATGCTGCTGTGCAGAATGAATGATGTGTGCACCCAATATTAATGGATTCACAGGAAAGGAGGCATTCACTGCTTGACCTCTGACCATTAATTCAAACCTCCAAATGTATTTTTGAGGCATGTGATGCTGGTAAAACTATTTACTGGAAGCTGTACATTATATATGGTGAATTTGTTTTGCGCAAGTTAGAAATAGCTTTATATTTTAAAAAATAATAGAATAATTATGATTTTTCACACTTCTATCTTTCTCACTTTCCACCCACGGTCTGACTTGTTTCTTGTCTCTTCATCTAGTTTCTGCTGTCTGCTGAGAGTTCGAATCTCCTGCTATTTTGCAGTTAATGTCTTCCTTCATGTCCACATGAGAAACAACTAACCCCCTTTACAAGGATAAAGCACAGCTTATTGTTAACTGTCAATTTGGTTGCTTAAAAACAGTTCTTCTCACCCATAAGGACAAAACCAGAACACACCTAACATTGAATTCCATTGAGATTAAATTGCAAAATGTAATATTTCAGCTGTTTTGCAATTAAATACAGACAGCAGCACCTAAAGGCATAATTAAAATGAAATTGAGCCTGTCAGTCTTTTCAAAAACCTGAAGGTGTGCGTGCTGAGGTATTAAATCAATACTTATACCTTTGAAAACACCCATCCAATTTCACAGACACCATCTAGAACTGATGGATGGAGCCATACACTTTCATGCAAATCAATACCCTACCAAATTAGGTATACTATGTTGAAAAGAAAAAGATCCCATTGGCATAATATCCGTAAAGAGTTACATAACAAAATTCATCATAGATACATAACTAGACAAGCCAATACACATTTAGAAAAAGAGCTTACTTCTTAAGCCAATTGAAACATTGTGTTAGTTATGAATGCTGGTATTTTAATTGAAAAAAAAAAAAAAAACAACTAAATTCAAATACTATATTGTGATACACTATCTTGCTGAAAGGGCCCTACCCACTCCTGCAGATCATTAAACTTCAATAAATTCCATGGCCACAGGTGTATAAAACCAAACACCTAGCCATGCAAACTGTTTTTACAAAACAGTTGTGGAAGAACTGTTCACTGTCAGAAGCTCAGTGAATTTCAGTGTGATAGAATGCTAGCTGGGTAATAAACCAATTCAGGAAAATTTCTCACAAATAAATATTGACTTGACTTGTCCAAACAGAATACTGACACTAATTTGACAGAACACATTTTGAATGAATAGGAGTGAAGGGTTTGCACCAGGCCTTTTTGTCTAACATCAGTGCCTGTCCTCATGAATTCTAGTAGGTTCACACAAGGCAACTGGACTTATTTCTTGGTACTTGAATACCTCACAAGTGTGCTTCTAAATAAATGGTAAATAAATTCCCATAAAAACACTCCTGAGACTCATGGAAAATCTTCCCAGAAGAGTTGAAGCTAGTATAGCTGCAAAGGGTAGGCTAACTTTATATCAAACCTGACAGATTAAGAATAGGGTGTCATTAAAGTTAATGTGTGTCTGAGGGCAGACTTTTGGCAATATTTATCAGTCACTTTCAAGCAGATGATGACTTGGTATGTAGATGCTTGTGGTTACATAAACCAGTTTATACAAGGAAATGTTTGCAATGACCTTGATTTACTATTTGCATCATTCAGTTATGTGGTTGTGGTTTTATATTTTTCTTTGATCTGGTCTTGTCAACATTTTCAAGGTGCACCTAAACTTATTGTGTTCAAACATACTGTATAACATATTGTGATGTAATTCTTTTACTTAAGTTCTAGTGATAATAGGGCTTGTTAGAATTTTTACAGTAAATAAAGCAAGCTTAATTAACTTTTAATGTACTTTGCTGTCATAAACAAAATTGCTAAGCAGAAATAAATAAAATACAATGCTACAGAAAATTAAAAAAAGGAAATTGAATTAGGTCAGTCCAAACTTCTACTTAATAATAGTTTAACATTGTCAATTTTTTTCTTTCTTTAATTTGATTAAAGTTTGATATATGAAACTTGTGCTCATACAATGCCTCAGCAAATTATTTGACTGTGTCATTATTTAGATCATATTTTAACAAATGACATTGCGTACCACTGACTGAAATGCCACGCATACTGGGGGATTGATGACAGTAGAAAATTACAAGAGCAAACAAAATAAGTAAATCAAAAAATAAAATATGTTTGATAAATTCTCTCAAAGGACTTTCATTTGGACTTAATTTGTGGGTACATGGCATGCCTTCGATAAGTTAGGTTCATATGAGAAGCTAAGAAATAGTGGCTATAATATTATATCTTGCTAAAGTTTTGGTCCCAATGATCCGTACAAACGCATCGTTCGTAAGAATCTCCTGTTTCCTATGAAATCTGTGGTTCGTAAATATTTGTGGAGGCAGGTGTTGTTTCCTAAAAGGTAGTTTGTATGACTCTGGTATAAATGACTTGATGAGTCCTTGAGGATATTAGGTGATTTTCAGCAGTACGCTGGCAGCAGAATTCTTGCCTTTTTCAAACTGGTGTGTTAGAACTTTCCTACGGTCTACTGATGATGGTAAGATGCATGAACTGCACACTCATGTGCAACTCACAGCAATTTCAAGTCATTGTTGTGAAGACTCTCTGGCTGTCGGCACATTTTGTTGGTTAATACACGTGGTGGAGGTCCAGTATCTCGAAAATTTTGTCTGTTGATCATCACATCTGCTTGGAAATTTGTGCAAAGGTTTCTAATTTACAAGACGACAATAATGAAGAGAGACTCCACCTGCACCTTCTACAGCTGCAGCTACAGGATGGAGAAGGTCAAACGACTCTAGCCTCTGCTTTTGAGGACCTGTAGAGAAGACAGCCACACTGGTGGGTGCAAGAATGGATCGAGAGACAACACCTCTACAACCAGTACTGGATTATTTTAGTTGGACAGGACCGTAACGCTTTTGCTGAGCTGTTGCATCATGAAAAATGAAATGTAAGTGCAATTTTATAGAAACAACATGGTCTATTTTGTATCCTTGTAAAACATGCAGTGATCTACAACTTCAGAAGTAAGTCACTGTGTGCTGTGCTTAAGTTGTTTGGAAGTCATTTGACCAGCATTCCTACACAGAGGGTTTTCGTGGTTCATTCGAGGAAAATCCTAAATCAGACCATCGACCTGGTCACAAACTTCGAAATGGGTTCCTATAACTAGATACTTATAGGGCTGCTTTAAGGCTGCATTAAGGAGGCCTAAGGAAATGGTCCAAAAACTGTTTGTAGCGAGTTTGCAGCCAGTCGTACTGGTCATTGTGACTGAGATTTAAGATGACGTTTTTATAAAAGTATCTAACAGGTTTAGGTACCACATCTAGAGATAACAAAACACCTATGAATTCTCTAAAGTCTGGAAAAACATAGTATAGATATCTTCATTTGCATTATAAAGACAAGTTAATACAGAATGCAGGGCTGGAAGAGCTGTTCACATCTCATATCTCAGTAACAAGCTGTCATGTAACTGAGGCAGATCAAAGCAGAATGAAGAATGTTAGGAAATCTGAGCCTAAGCAACGTAATATGTTACACAACAATATTAAACTATAGTTACATGTATGAGGACATATACTAAGTGTATGCAAAAGAGTAACCAGATGGATGTTTTTTTCAACCTTATCACATGCTCACAAACACACCCACACACATATTCAAGAGACACAACCTGTCCTCTGAACAGTGCAGATGTAAGGCTGGCAGAAGTAGAAGCCCAGCTGGCAGTGTTCGCATCTCAATGGCAAACTGGGGTTCTGTTGAAATTATAGATGTGGCAACAGATGTTTGGCAGTGATGTTAGTGTTGTGTACCACACTCTGCATGTTTACTTGTGAGTGTATACATTTTTTAGTGTGTGCTTTTATGGATGCACACTTGTATTTGTTTATGAGTTTATCAAATGTTGAGTGTGAATGTACATGAGCACAATTTTGTTCATCCCTCCATGGCATTGAAATTTTGTGTGTACATGTGTCTGTGTGCAAAACCCCATGGAGAGAATTAGATTAATTTATGTGAGTGGTTGAACATGAGCAGCAGTCTGTGGTTTTCTGTATAATATTGATAGTGCATTGTAACGGGAGGCAAGTCAAGACTGTGGCAGAATAAAAAAGAGGACTAAATGAAAAAAGATAAAGAACAGGAAGGTGATTTAGAAGAGAAAAAAAGGAGGTAGTGGGAAAAATGGTTTGACAGTAGGATTGAAGTGGATGAAAATGGAGAAGAAAAAGTGTCATAGAAGAAATTAGATTGACAGGTCACATAAATTAATTGTATTTTTTATTTTTAAAGAGGCTTAAAAACATTTTTTCTGAGGTTTCTGTTGAATATTTTAGCTCCACAGGTGTACTTACCTTCATAGTTGGTGTGAAAACAGGTCAACAACTTCTCTTTCAGTTTTAATCTCTCAAACTACGCAGGTGGCGATAACACCCGATTTCTCCCAAGTACGAACGGCGTGTATCTGTTTCGTCGCAACTCCTTTGTTCGTTTGTATTCGGCAGCTCCCACAGTTTAAACCATGTCTAGCATGCTGTTCACTAAAAAGCTGTAGCATAACGTAGCAAACAGGAAGACATGACGTCTGACGTTGCCATGCGCAGCGGGGCAGGAAACAGTATATCTTAATCTCAGCCTAGTTTGTTAGCCAATCTGAGTCCAGCAAATTTGAATAATGAATATGAACGAGCTGCTGACAAAGCAGTCAAAGAAGCCTGACGGAAGGAGCCGGAACCACCCGAATTTTAATGCAGACAGATTGAAATGTCTANGTCCAGCAAATTTGAATAATGAATATGAACGAGCTGCTGACAAAGCAGTCAAAGAAGCCTGACGGAAGGAGCCGGAACCACCCGAATTTTAATGCAGACAGATTGAAATGTCTATTACGCCGGGCTCACACTGCCTACGGAACGGCTTCGGTCCGGCTTCGGTGCGGTTTTTCCGCAAGCTACCACTCACATCTGCTCCGGATAGGGAGTGCGGTCAGCTCCGGTGCTGGGTGCGTAAAACGTCACCCGCGAGAACAGAAGTTCACGTGGGTTATCGTTTTGTCGGGACTTCACACGAGAACACGTCCATTATTTAGCAAATGTGTGAAAATGTGTTGTGCTGCAGGCTTTCGGGACCCTGTGTCACCGGGTGTGATGTAATGTTTACATTTCCTATTAGCGCGTGTGCTGTCTAAAAAGAAGAGTCAAGTTACAATTGTTTGTACACTCGTTTATTTTGAAAAAACACCGGATATTCAAGCCACACTTCCTGTATAGTTCGTCAGATTTCATCAAACTTGACGCGGAGTGACTCCGGCGTCCGGAAAAAATTGATCCTTGCGGATTCTTTCCGTAGTGCCGTACAGCCTCCGTAACCGGACCCGCACCGCACGGAGCTAGTGTGAGCCTTCTAAAGGGATTTTAATCTAACGGAATACCTGCGGGGTCCGCACCGGACCGGATCCGGATGCAGTGTGAGCCCGGCGTTAACCTCTTAAGCCCCAACGTCCCCCAATCGGGGGACTTAGGGAAATGAAATCACTCATTTATTCTTGTGTTCCATCTTAATTTTCTCGGAGTCAGTGACCTGAATACTGATACTTACACATCTAAACAAATTTCACAAGTGTTCCCTTTATTTTGACACCAAAACTATTCAAATAGACCTTGTAGATGCAGACCTAAAAAAGGGCTTGGGGCTTAAGAGGTTAATAAGTATTTCCTGATGTTTTTTAGATATAAAATGTTCCATATTACTGGTTAATACTTAAGAAACAACCACTGTCCTGAAATTTTTATGAAATGGCCTCTTTAAAGTAAAGTCTTGGAAAAAAAGCAGGGGACTTAAATGAAAATGGAATATTGTCAGGCATAGAGGACGCTTGTCCCAAAGTGCTAATAAGTACAAAAAAAAGTAATATTGTACTTACTGTAAATAGCACGATACGAACCACAAAGGGCCTCCTAGTGGTAGAAATAAAACACAATGGAATGGTAAAAATTACATATATAAAAAAAGATTAAAAGAACGATTAAAAAAATAGGGAAATAAACTAAAACAATAAAACATATAAAACATTAATGCAAACAAAATGCTTGTTTATACAAAAGAGCTTTCAATTAGGTAATATTTTAAGTACTATGAATTGAGAGAGCAAGTACGTTCCACAGACTATGCCTCTGAATGAAATGAGCAATCCCCGCGAGATAAATAGTAAGTGTGACCATGTGTAGCCTTTGGCCTGAGCATCTAAGTGTTCGATAGAAAGAATAAGGTTTCAACAAATCTGAGATATATAGAGAAGTTTAACCATGTAAGGTTCTAAAAGTAAGTCAGTCATTTTATCAATCAATCAATCAATCAATCAATCAATCAATCAATCAATCAATCAATCAATCAATCAATCAATCAATCAACATGTATCTAGACCTCCCACTGGTTTTTTGTTGTTCTACTTATCAAATTTATTAGCATACTTTTCACCTCACCATTGTTATTCATTTCCAGCAGTTGCTGACAGAGTAACGCACCAAACAAAATATGGAAAGATATAAAATAGAAGGATGGGACAGAGTAGAGATAGGGGCAGAGTAGAAAAGGTTTGCAATATGCTTAGCAGCAAGGCAGAGGTAAGAAACAAGAGATAGAATGGGATGAAGGGCAGGGTGAAAAAAAAATCAATTAGATATATGATGAGTAGAAGCAATATCTGCTTGTGATGCTGGTAAAATAAATGCAATTTTATTAAAATAGGAAAGATGAACAGTAGATGGCTGCAGAAAAAAAGTTGAAGAAGAAAAAACAACTGACAAGGTGAAAACAAGTGAGAAAGGGATGGGTGAAAACTAGGAGCCAAAGGAGATTGACACTATTGCCATAATTAAAGCTGTGGATGAGGTCACTGCAGGGAACATGGTGCAACTTTAATAGCCCAGAGATTTGGCCAGAGTCCCATCAGTCCTTTAACTCTGCATTAAGCTGATTACCCCCACATTTAACCAAATATCACCGCCCACATTTGCTTCTCGCCTAATATCGCTTTAACTAAAACATTTGGTATGGGGGGGTGGGTCTTTAAGGCAAGAGAGAAACAGAGTATGAGAGCATAGGGCAAAGCTTGAAATCCATTTCATTTGCTGGTTTCATCACATGGGTAAAGTCAGTATGTAATTTTGTGTAGTTTCCTCTAATACTTGGGTATTGTTAGTTTTTAAATATGCCATTTGTACATTTTTTCCCTACAAAGTGCTACAAGTGGATCACTTGAATTATACATGGTGAGCAAGCACACATTGTTTCCTGAAATGAATGGTTGACTTGTTGAAGCTCTGTGTGGAAGGGTTAGGTGCACTAAGGTTTAATACCAATAATTGCAGCTTTGAGTGAATGACTCATTGTTTTAATGCAGCTGTGGTTAACATCACAGCCAACAGAATGATTATCTGCATGTTTGTTTGTTCAAAGCAGCAGACAGAATGCAGCTCAGAAAAAAAGTATATGTGTGTATGTGTGTGTGTACACATATACACGCATACATCCACTCACCTACTGGATATGTGAAACCTGCACAGACTTTGAAAGAATATGCACGCTGCACATGAAAAGGGCCCAATAGATATTCAGCGATGTTCTAGTTGCAAAGGAACTAACAGTGCTAACAAGCACACAACTCTGCTGCTCTGGGCATCAAATGTAAATATCAACATCAAATGTTAATATTTGGATCTGGTCCTGGTGGTAAGATGCCACAGTCAAATGTCTACAAATGAACTAAAAGTTTGATACCTGCTGACACACATTGATGCAGTTCTATTTGTGATAGAGACCAGAGATTGGTGGCTTTCCTCCAGTATATTGCATAGCTGCTTTTCACACTTGATTGAACTTGCAAAACCTTCCTCAGTAACATGAGAGCTTAAGGCACTTTTTTCTGTCTACCTTCTCTCTCTAATTCATTCCGTCTTTGCAGCCATAGGATTAACATTGCAGAATGGAAGCACTTCAGCAAAATCTCCTATACCCCGTAGCTCTACCACTTGACCACTGTTTGGACTGCAATAGATGGAAGCTCTTCTCTCAGGAACAAGTGATAGCACAAAGTACAAAAGTGGTGGGTCATGAGTCTCTTTTTGAACACCCGGAATATGCACAACTAGCAGATTAGCTTGGGAACAACATGCCTGATCACATAACTTGGCAGAAAGTGAAGTAATTCAGTATACATAAAAAAGCTGCAGTAAGGTTTTGATACATTTTGATTAAAATACAAAAGAAAGTAGTAATCCAGCCATGGTGCTAATAAAACTGCTTCCATGAAGTTCTTGCTCTTCAGCGTGCAAATTCACAAGTCATTTCTAAATACACTTCAAGTCTATGTCACCTTTCCCATCTTCTCCTGATCCTTTGATATCTATGCTGACTTCAAAGCAGTGGGTTACAGTGTTACCTGATGCTAATAGTCCACATGAAAGAGAATTTGTATGAGGTGTGAGCATCAGGGACTGATCGAGCCTCTTGGGGGAACCCCCTCTCTCTTCTTCATCAGCCCAGCAAATTCCGAGGCTTATAGTTAGTCATGACTTCTAAAAGACCTTCAGATTTAAAGCCAGATAGAGCATGCTCACACCAACTGACTGCATGCCTTTTATACATGAGCCACAGAACAGTGAAGGCCAGTTCAAAAGGTTTAAACTGTTTGTGTACTGATGTATTACTTAGATGTGGTTTGGCTTGAAGACCTTGATAATTATGAAGACAACATCTAGACTTTGTCCAGAGAACAAGAGCTTAGACACTTTTCTGGTCTAGAAGGAACATAATTCAGTTCAACTGCTTGAAGCATTTCCCTAGTTAACACATAACTGGTGATTGAATCAAATGAATTTTTACAAATGATTATAGTACATTGAAATTACTTTTGTTATGAACTGGTGCTAAACCGAATTGAAAAAACATTGCTAAAATCAGGACCACCCTGACCCAAAGTGATGCAGAAAATCCGGTCCATGTATGTATTACTTCTAGGCTTGAATATTTTCTTTCATTATTATCTAAATGTTTAAACAGTTCTGTAAAAGGCCTCCAGCTAATCCAAAAGAATGCTGCCAGAGTTCTGTTGAGTTACAAGGAGGGACCACTTGTCTCCAATTTTACCATTAATTCATTAGCTCCTTGTGGAATGCAGAATATAATTTTGAATTTAAAATTTAACATATAAAGCTTTTACCAACCAAAGTTATTCTTATATTGAATATCTTATTGTTCCATAATTTCATCACAAGCTCATTGCCTTCAGACTGCAGGTTTAATTATGATACTTTTGAGTTACTGAAAGTAGAATGGGAGGCAGAGCTTTCAGTGTATCAGGCTTTATTTTTGGTCTTTCATATTATTTTAAAGAGGCCATTCCATTAAAAACGTTTATTTTTCTGAAGTTTCTGTTGAATATTTTAGCTCCACAGGTGTTTTTACCTCCATAGTGGCTGTGGAAACAGGTCAACAACTTCTCTTTCAGTTTTTATCTCTCAAACTACGCAGGTGGCGATAAGACCCGAGCTGAGGCATAAGAAGTAACAGACCAGAAGACACAACGTCTGGTGTTGCCATGCACAGCGGGGCAGAGGAAACAGTATACCTTGCTCTCATGGGCTAGTTTGTTAGCCAATCTGAGTCCAGGAAATTCGAATAATGAATATTAATGAGTTGCTACCAAAGCCTGACAAAACCCACCGAACTTTGACACAGAGAGATTGAAAGGTCTGTTGATCAGTGTTTCCTAACATTATTTAGATATAAAATGTTTCATATTACAGGTTATTAGTTAATAAATAACTACAAAGTCATGAAATTTGTGTGAAATGGCCTCTTTAAGAAAATGTACTTCCTAAAAATACAAATGTAAGTTATCTATAAAACCTAATTTTATTATCAGTGTTTGTTCAAAATTTTATAACAACATTTCTTATTTAAAGGTACAATATGTAAGAATTTTACAGTGAAATACTCATACAACAGTCTAATGTCCCGTAGTTTCTGTCATTTTAAAAACGCTGGTCTGCACCAGAATCATTATTTACACGCCATGGTTCCTTAGCGAATTACATGTGAGCCTGCAAGGCTGCCAAGACTTCAACCCAAGCAGCTGTAATTCCCCAACGACCAGCAGCAGCTGAGAAGAAACAAAGAAGGAATCGGTAGCACATCTCAACAGGTAGCATATTTCTTCCGAACACGGTTTGAGCATCGGACGTCTGAGACATGGCTGCAGAAAAGTTATTTAGTACTGTTTTAAAGTAAATGAGACCGTTTCCACTGGGCACAAAGCAGCGCACATGAGACACGTCTCAGAAGCCTAGTGTTGCTGGCATTACGTTGCAGTTCTATTTTTACGCGGTCCGCTTCTAAAACGCGTCAAGCTCAGCAGCTTAGTTTGGACCAGACAGGCAACCAGGCATTCATGAAATGTAAAATACCCAGAAGTTTCAAAATAAAAAAGACACGTGTGGATTTCCGTTTGCGAGACTACACAATTACAGTACCTGTGATGGGTTTGAAGTCCGTAGGGGGTGTAAAAATAAGCCACTGGATACATGTTGTTGTCTTTCTCCCTGCTTTTTGTTGTGTGTACTGATGAAATCACATCACCTGGGACCAGCTGGAGTGATACGCATGTAAAGCACCCCCGCTGTGAAGGGATGCTGATTGCGTGTGCAAAACGCTACGTTCTGCTGATGCGTTCAGAGGAAAGGAGGGGTAAGATGTGCCTTTGCATACATCGGTTATAGTTCATCGACTGTTTCAGCAAATTTTCAAATATTGATCAGACTGTTTTGTTCATACCACTAACTGATGACCTCTACACTACCTGAAGAGCAACACTGTACTTCAATGAATCGTGTTCTAAAAAAGAAATATTTTTAAAAAAATCAGTTTCAACAATCAGTATATTTATATTTGTCCACTTTAGACTCTCACCATTATATTTTCTAGTGCTACAACTTTTTTAGTTTAAGTAGGAATAGGAACTGTGCAATTGGTTGAATATCAAAGAATAACATTACACATGGAAAAAACTCTAGTAACGCTCAACTAGGGGTCAAGAAGTCACAAAAAAGCCACAAACCTCTGATATAATAAACTGTCTAAAAACAACACTTTTATGTTGAAAAATTAAAGAAAGTTCACATATACGGTAGAATGTAAACAAAAATATTTTAATCATTTATTTTTATAAAGGTGCTTTTAGTTGCTACTGTTAAAATGCCTGGCTTTCTGTCAAGGTTACAAATACATAAAGATTGAAACATTAAGATTTTAGATCACTTATATCAAACCAAACTATTATGACTTATGGTCAAGACAGAACCTTACCAAGAATATCAATAGTATAACTTTTTGTCCCCCCTTTTTCATTGTGTGAAAACAAGAAAAATTATCTCAAAAGCAAAAGAAAAAAAATAATTCATTGTGTTTTCAGTTTTTTCCTGCAGTTGTGGTTCTGAGGTTTGATTTGACTCCTTAAAGGGCTGAGACTGCCTAAACCTCCTTTTCATTTGACTCTAGTCATTTGGAACATTTTCTCATTCAAAAATGGGGCTTTGATTAAAAACAAAGGGCTGCTTATCTCAAAGGGCTGGGTTTCTTCCCCCTGCCTTTGAAAAGGGCTCACAGCAAATTATGGTAAATAAGTGTACAAAAGCTTCTCCTTGTGCTTATGCAGGTCAGCTTTCTTCAAAACATTGCCCTACAATGTGCCCAACAATAAAGTGCTGTCATGCATGTGGGCACAACAAATAATGCAGATCTGTGTCTAGGTTTTTTTTTTTAGTTTCTTTTTCCACCACCTCATTTCCTCCCTTTGCTTTACCATGAATCAGCTGCAGATGGAGAAACTAATAATTTCCGACAACTACTGATAGATGACTTATCTCTAAGGAGAGTGGACCTCATGCAGGCTGCATCAAATGATAACAGCTTTTTCATGTTCTAAATTAATTCCTGAACATAATAACTAGAGGCAGTTTGGTGAAAAGAGGATTTCATTTATAATTAAACAACACTCCTTCAGATGATATTTAATGGACTAGAAGCTTTTGACTAAAAAGTTATAACCTCTCAACAATCATATAGAGAAATTTGAAGTAAGCTGAAAAAAATATCAGTAATTCTGGGTAAATGAACAAACACATGCACCGACTCCTTTGTTCTGGTCGTTTACACTCTTTTTGATGGAACTGTTCTCCAGAAAAAAATAAATGTACACAATAAAATACAAGTTCTCTATTACTGTCACTGTTCTAATCAAAAGTTCACGTTATTATTCTATTTCTCATCTATGGAGGCAATTTATTCGGTGTCACATGATTGCACCCCAGTTTCAATTCATTGTAATGTTAATCTTTTGCCAGATAGTCTCTTGCAAAGGAGCTACAGAGGAGTACTTGTAATGGAATTTAAATCAAACCACATTGCAAGCCTAATGCTGAATATCAGAAGGATCAGTTTGAGGTAATGACAGTCAGTGATTTCTATCCACACTGTTAAGCTGAATTTGTTGCCTTTTGTTAAAATACCTGCTTCTTGAGGCCCGGTTGCTTGTGTCTAGCTTTACATTACATCCAATTGCATCATGCTGAAACTCTTTGAAGTTCCAGTGGCACTTCTTACCCCCTTATTCAGCTTCAATTCCTTTGACCCAAATATAAAGATAATCATGCCCCCCTTCCAAAAAAAAAAAAAAAAAAAAAGAACCAAAAGAGCATGATCCTTTTTAAATCAGTCTGTTGGAGTGTCACACTCAAGAAGGGGTCAATGTCACTCACTCTCAAGCATCTGTTCTTGTGTTTGACATGTCAGATCAAACAGAGTTGCTTTTTTGTGGTCTTGTTTTTAAAAGGGTGGTCTCAGATCTTAGACCTCCTGCTCCTCTTATCTGTCAGTTATGAACTTCACACTCAGATCAGATTCCATGGGGACTCATTTTAGATGTCTTCTTTTGCTGTTGTTGTGTCTTTCTTTCACTAGTCAATACTTCATCTCACTCAATAAATCATTTGATCCTATTTTTCTCTTATCACACCTCCTTCTCTTTAATTTAGCAGCTTCTCCCTGCAACCCTCCCCACCACCACCACACTGCCCCCATCCCTCTGGCCCTTCACCCCTCTGCCCCTCCCAATAGGTTTTCTGTAACTTTTTCCTTCCTTTCATTTATGCTCCTCATACTTCCTCTGCTGCCACATCCTTATCGCTTGCTCTGTGCACATCCTAATGCTGTCTCACTCTGTAGAGCAAGACATTGTGTGCCTGTGCTGTTGGTTTCTAAAGAGCAAAGTCGGTTAATGCATAGCAAACACCAAACAGCTAAGTCAGGCATGCCTACTACTAAGATGGACCCTTGATTTTGTATTGCAGGAGGTACTAACACGCTCTATCCCACCTTTATATTTTAATAACCTCCATGTAATTTGTACAGCTTTGATCACCAGCTATGTATTCAATCATGATTGAAATTATCAGTATTCTCACCAGGTACGTTAATCACCCACAGGAGCCAAAATAAGTAACAGCATTATAGATAGCCCCATCTGTCTCTCACTTTCAGTATCTCTCACTTTTTCTCACTGCTATCTTTTATTTACTCTTGAACTCAATTCAAATTCAATTTATGGGGACCGAAGAGCCATTGCACATTGTTGCAAATGCAGGTCATTTGCAAAAGCTAATAAACGCTAAGTGGAAAGAAAGAGGGAATGCCTTGGATTTGCCAACATTTCAAGCTTACAAATTTGCTATACAAGTTGCAAATGAAGCATTCACTCAGCAGCAGCATGAGAAAATACTTTAGCCTGCAAGGCTAACATTACTTAGACCTTTTATAAGGCTTAAATGTTGTCACTGAACTTGTAACACAACACTGAATACATCAAAAAACTTAGTTAAATTGTGAATTCTAAGATTCTTCCAATTTCTGTCTTTCATGCTCACAGTATATTTTGCACACAAACAAACAAAATGAAAGAAATGGCACATTTGACTCCACATATTACCAGACTCAATGGATTATGTAATCATCTAACAATAAACTGTCACAGAAACTTCTTAAAAAAGTTCATTTGAGGAAAGTCTGTTCCTCTGGATTCCTCATGCACCAGAAATAAGCTTGTATCATCGCTTCTCTAATAAAAGCCTATGTTCAAACAAAGCCAGGGTCTAATGCCCAGCACAAACAAATAAAGACCAGACACTAATAAAAACTGGAACACACATCTAAGAGTCCACAGCCATGATAGGATCTCTGATACTGCTCAATCATGGAGTTGTTTGGAGCTAAAAGACATTGTCAGGATGACACAATTTTTACGGACTAAAGCTAATGAATGGCATGCTTGCCATGCTTTTTGGTTAAAAAATACATTGTTTAACCAAGTATTTATTAATCAAGTAGCACTGTGACTGTTTGCTTAAAAGTTAAGCTGCAACTACGTATAACTTCAGTGAGGAACGTGTTACAATATCTCAACAATATGTGCCCGATGTTGCATTTTTCTAGCCATTTGATGGTCGTTTCATAGCATTTAAATACAATAGTGACTGCAGTTTCAAAGTCACAAGTGAAAATGATTTTATCTCTTTATGAAGGTACCTGATTACTAGTCTGTAACATCAGGCGAAAAACAATAAGGCACTTAACAGGACTGTAACAGAGTTCAAATAAGAATTGTATGTTCAAGGTGTTCTTTGACATTCAGTGTACTATGTCACATGACCGGAGTTTACTTATGTGCACATCTGTTGCATTATGGGTTACATTCAACATGGACGTGAATGAGGAACGAACTGTCCCACATGATAGTTTTCTGTATGTGGTCCATACGGTAATCAGTCCTGTATTTGTGTATAATGTTTTTCTCATGTGCCTGTTCAAGGACAATATATGTCTGCCTGAATGTCCTTTATTTTTAGTTTTCACTGTGTCGGTAAAGAAGTGACTTGTGGTTATTTCCTTGGACCTGTGCAGCTGCATTATTCAAATTATTTCCCCTCTTAACAGCATCTGTGTTGGTCCAACCATATAAAACTCATTTCTTTTCAGAACTAAAACTTTTGCAGAAATTAAAATGACCCCTTTTATCTTGTCTCATTTTATTTTTACGTTTGATAATGCCATTTCACTGGATCTCAAAAATCCTGGGTGTGAGTTTTTAATGTAATAAAAACATAACAGTAATCTGTGCTCCAGTTTGAGACTAATATTATTATCTCATTAACTCTTCCTGTTTCAGGGTTACGGGGAGCTGCTGCTTATACCTTCAGCAGTCCTTGGGTGAGAGGCAGGGTTGCACCACAGACAGGTCATCACCAGTCCATTACAGGGCCACAAGCAACCACTCACACTCACACCTAGGGACAATTTAGAGCTACCAATTCAAACCCAGGACCTACTCGGTGCAACGCAACTGCTCCACCATGTAGCCAGCTGACACAAACCTCCAAACAAAAATAAGTGAATAAGTAAATACATAGACTGTGCAGGTATGCTATAAAAAAATAAAATTATAGTAATAGAAATGCTGTTTCAACAAGAAGGGTACAAATTCTTGTCACTGGGGGTGTACCCTGTAGTCCAGGTCCATTTTTGTACCTTATGAAGTTGTTCCACTAAAACAGTAAAATTAAGCCACCTTTTGAAGTCTAAAACCAGCATGTAAACCATAATATTGAAAATGATGGATGAAACTTAATAATATTGAGATTAACTAGCCTTGGCCAGGGTTGCAGGGGCAGTTTAAATGGTACAAATTTGTACTTTATATCAATTTGAACTATAGGGATGTCCACACTCTCAGAAATAGAGGTACGAGACAAGTACATTTTTGTACCTATAGGTAAATTGTTCCCGCAAAAGTACAATATTGGTCTTTAAAAGGTCAAAAATGTCCCTCTGAGGGTTAAAATTGATATAAAGTACAAATTTGTCCCATTTCAACTGCACCAGCAACCCTGACCAAGGCTGGTTAATCTCCCTTTTATTAAGTTTCATCCGTCATTTTCACTATTATGTTTCAGAATGTTGGTTTAAGACTTCAAAACGTGGCATAATTTTATTGTTTTAGTGGAAAAACTTCATAAGGTACAAAAATGGACCTGGACTACAGGGTACACCCCCAGCGACAAGAAGGGTACAAATTCTTGTCACTGGGGGTGTACCCTGTAGTCCAGGTCCATTTTTATACCATATTAAATTTTTCCACTAAAACAGTAAAATTATGCCACATTTTGAAGTCTAAAACCAACATGTAAATCATAATATTGAAAATGATTGATGAAACTTAATAAAACTGAGATTAACCAGCCTTGGCCAGGGTTGCAGGTGCAGTTGAAATGGTACAAATTTGTACTTTATATCAATGTTAACCCTCAGAGGGACATTTCTGACCTTTTAAAGACCAATATTGTACTTTTGAGGGAACAATTTACCTATAGGTACAAAAATGTTCTTGTCTCGTACCTCTATTTCTGAGAGTGCAGATCTGATCACGTGATCGGATGTTACCACCCAATCAGGACTCGGACATACTGTATATATTTATATTCTTATTAATTTTTATTGCATTTATACACCTTTTCGTGTGACGTTAGTATCCGGGGCAGTTTCCCTCACAACCCGCAGCTGCCATTTTAAGAGGGGACGCGTTTCCATGATGACTGACCGTAAAGTGTGTGAAAATGTGAATGTTAACAGTCCTGTAGTCTACACAACAGTGGAGAAGATGAGGACTTATAAAAACCTCGATGCGTATATTTTCTTCGAGGTAAGCTTTTTTAATTGGCTCGGTGGATGATGTTGTGTTGAGAATACGTTAGCTCCAGTAACTTCGCTAGCCGCGTTAGCATGAGTTCTGGTGTTAGTTTACAGTTATATTAAATCCCTATGATCTTAAATTGGTTCATGGAGTGGAGTTGATCACTTACTGCATGCAGAAGACAGCCCATGCTCATGTCACTCTTTCTGCAGTGTCTGCCGTTCTGATCAGCTTATTTAATTACATAACGTTTTATTTAATAACGTAATGTCCGTCCACCGGTTTGTGTGCATTCAGACTGTCTGCATGCTCACAGTACAGAAATGCGCTCTCGTCATGTTCGTTTTTACACACATGACTCCCCACCGTGAAGAAGCCCTGGGGAAACCCCAGAACGTGATAAAATGTAGTTTGAGAGATTACAACTGAAAGAGAACTTGTTGACCTGTTACCCACTATGACAGTAAGAACACCTGTGGAGCTAAAATATTCAACAGAAACCTCAGAAAACAGTTTTAAAGGAAGGGCTTCTTTAAAATACACGTGTAAAATATAGAAATATGTATAACTCTAGAAAAGGAGTAGGTGTGCTTCATTTCAAGTTTGGGTTCTCTACCAGGTGCCTGGGAGTTTACAGGTCTGTATGACTGCACCATCTGGACAAAGACCCCTGAGGTTAGTCCTGGGATCTGCTAGAGCCACATTTTTACAGTTTTGGGGCCACAGCCCTGAGTGCTCTAGTAACAGCTTGCATCACTGATGTTTGGACTTTTGAAAATATGCCCTATTGTTATTTATTTATATTCTGATGTTTACTCTCCTTGAATTTTTATGTTGCTTGGGATTGCTACATCTTGTTGGATTGTCAACCAACATCAACCATCACCTGTTACCAGTCTGGATCTGGAGGTCCCACAGTTTATTTATCCTGTCCTTCTTTACCACCTATGCTGGTGCCTCTCACTTTGACAGTGGAGCATCTGACCCACATGCTGTACTGATCTGTTCTTTGGTATAAATATGACATCAACGTTAACCCTACTAAATTGGGGCGGCTGTGGCTCAGTGGTTAGAGCGATCATTCTCCAACTTGAAGGTTGGTGGATCAAGCCCGGTTTCCACCGTCACATGTCGAAGTGCCGGTGTACATATCGGGTTGTGGGAGTGGGTAAATGCAAAACCTTGTAGTGTGAAAGCGCTTTGAGTGGTCTGAATGACTAGAAAAGTGCTATACAAATACAGGATATTTACCATTCTTAAATATTAAATAATCAAAATGAAACTAATTAATAACATGTAACTGCAGAGTTTATTTGTAATTACATGAGGTTTTGTTAAGTGGTAAGAAAGTATACAGATACATCAAAGCACACATTTATTTTAGTATAACATTCTTAAATGTATAAGCTTTTGCTTGGGGCATTGAGATTCTAAATCTTTGGTAGTCATGAAGTGGTTAGCTATGTACTCCCTCAAAATCTAGTGCTGGTATATGTGCAAACATGTCTGAGCTAAGAACCACGTGTGTTTGTCACCAATTCAGCCACAGCAACCCCTAGGAGTTGGGCTGTTATACATAAAAAAATCACTGTTGCATATTCAAATGATTTGTCTCACGGGAGTCATTAAAAAGCATGTTTCAAAAGAGCCAGTAATCTCACACTGCTGTTAATAACTCATGCTTATAGCTTTATTCAAGCTTCCATGTGTTAAAACATCTTTATGTGGACATTCTTGTAAATGGTGATAAAAAAATAGAAAAAATGTTAGATATTAAACTACTCTGCTTTTTGTGTCTGTAGGATTTGGTTTAGTTTCAAAACATACACAAATAAATATTCGATCTCTCAGCTAACCACCCGTTAGTTATGACAGAATTTTGACTATGTAGTGTGCATTAACTGTTCAGTGTCAGTACCAGCCCTGATATTTCAGGAACGGATATCTGCTGCCAACATGATAAGTGATATGAGGCACTTGACAGCACTATAATTCAGCGCAATGGGAAGCTAGCCATCCAGCGACCAGTGACAGAACTCTAATTGTGGTGCCGCAGCTGAAAGCCTTTTGACAACCATTTTAATGCATTAGTGAGAACCACTGTACTTTAGTTCCATTAAAACAATGTCTCTCCAGCCACTCCTGAGCTAACAGTGCACTATATTTTGGATTGGATGAAGAGAAATTATATAAAAAAGAAACATCATTCCAATACAGCTGTTATAATGTATATTTGCAGCATCTATAAACAAAACACCACATTTAATTCAACAAAATTTGTTTAATTTGTAATGCCCAACCACACCAAGTATTGCCTGATCTTTTCTTGTTTCTGTGTGATGTAATTTACTATAAACTGAATTCAACGAGACTGTGGAAGCATATGGTAAACTAATAAAGCTTAATCTTCCATGTTCCATATTGGCAGCAGAAACGTCTTTCCCTGCTGTGCTTCTCTTTTTGATGTCATCTTTTGCTTTCTACCTGTGTGTTTGTGTTTCAGTGTACTGAGTTTAGGTAATTTCTCTTGAGGGAGAAATGAGGATGAAAAAGGAAACATCTGGTGTAGTCATCTCAACCTGTTGTGTGGACAAAACTCATTATTTTCATTCCTCAAAATATTTTCTGCTGTTAAATCAAACTCATGAATTGTTTTGAACTTTGTTTGGGGGTCACAATCCCCCCCCCATCAGTCGCTCCAATTTCTCAGTGAAGTTAAAGTTTACATAAAATCAACTTTTCACCTGGGACTTTTGTGCAGGTTTTTATTTATTTATCAGATTTTTTTTTTTTTTACTTACAGGAAGTCTTGCTTCATGAAAAAAACAACAGGACCACAGAAGGAAACCTGTTTTTATCCTAATCCCAGCCCTGCCTTTTCAGGGTCAGAGGGAGCTTGGGTTTAGGTTCAGGGTCAGATGGACAGGGCCTGGGAGAGAATCATGTCATACTCATCATACCTGCAATTGTTCATGTTCTCTAAAAAAAGATATTGACAGAGCTGGGTTGTTTGCATATAACAAATAGTAGTCTGACTTTGCAGACCATACATGAAGTCAGAGCTATGCTAGAGACAACATGCTGCACATGGAAGCAGAAAAAAAATGCCTGGTGGAGGGCCACTACTGTGGACATGCCAGGACTAAAAAGGCAGAGTGGAGTGCAGTCCAGCAAAGTCATTACTTGGCTCTTACAGTGGTTGCTAAAGAACAGTGGATGAGGAGAGGTTTAAAAAGAGCCCTACAGGTCTTGGTTTGTTCTGACCGACAACTACAGGCTATAAAATTATAAAACATTGGATGCAGCTTTTTTGTACTTAAATCCTAAAGATAAACAGACATCTATAATTATAATAGAAAAACAAATAGGCTACTGTTTCTGTATGTTTTTAATGCTATAATTTACCTTTGATCTTAAATTATACACTCTCAGAAATAGAGGTACGAGACAAGAACATTTTTGTACCTATAGGTAAATTGTTTTAAAATGTTCCCTCAAAAGTACAATATTGGTCTTTAAAAGGTCAGAAATGCCCCTCTGAGGGTTCAAATTAGGGAAGTCCCGATCAAGATTTTTTGCCCTCAAGTCTGAGTCTGAGTCATTTGATTTTGAGAACCCGAGTTCTCCCGAGTCCAAACGGCCTGTATCTGTTTCGTCACAACTCCTTTGTTCATTAGTATTTATCAGCTCCAGCAGTTGAAACCACACCTAGCATGCTGCTGGCTAAAAGCTGTTAGCATAAGATGGAGCAAACAGGAAGGCACAACGTCTGACATTGCCATGCACAGCGGGGTAGGAAACAGGTTACCTTTCTCTCATAGGCTAGTTTGTTAGTCAATCTGAGTACAGCAAATTTGAATAATGAACATGAACGAGCTGCTGCTCGAAGCCTGATGGAAGGAGTCTGAACCACCTGGCGTTTTTTTTAGATATAAAATGTTTCATATTGCAGGTTAATACTTAAGAAATAATCACAAAGTCCTGAAATTTGTATGAAATGGCCTCTTTAACAGTTATAATACACTTATAATTGAGAGATTCTGTGTGCTACAGCTGTACAAAGTGTTTGGATCCCAGCATTATGAATACTGTGAAAATTGAGTTATTATAATAATAAATAGTGTGTTACAAAAATTGTAATAATTATTTTTTTCAGCCAATGAGTGCTTGCAAAATTTCTGTTTCTTCACACACAGCCTTGAAGAAGTCCAGTCCCACAGTTTGTATGTGGACATATATAACCCCCCCCACCCCCCATCTACCAGCAGAAAGCCAGTTTTCTGTGTTGTTTTTGCATTACAGAAGAGAGTGCTTAATACAGCTGTGTGATGCCAGTTTGGCACATTTTTTGCTTTTGTCTCCCTTTTGCAGAAACATTTGGGGAAGAAGCAAAATGGCACGTATCTCCTGCATACAGAGGTACATAAAAAGGAACACAGACAGCCAGTGTAGGTGTAGTGAGCGCTCAACTTGACACAAACCTCAAAATTCCCCTCAAAGACTTAAGTATAATCTTCCTGGTTCTTATTGATCATTTTCTCTTGTTATTCCAAGGACCAGAGAAAAAGGAAAAACAAAAAACAGCCAGGTACCTCAACAACAGCAGGAAGCTGCATTCCATAGAAAGACATGTTGGCAGGATTCAAAGAAAACATTTTAACAATTCTATTTAGCCCTATGTCTCAGTCTTGTGCACACTCTGTATAAACAATCAAGTAACACAAATAATGATGTGCCTGTGTATGAAAAGCTTTTTTAGACATTCTTAAAAAGTGACAATGTGTCTTCCGACATCCTCAACATGCAAAACCCAACAGGTTTGTTAAACAAGTTTTTTTCATGAAATTGAGTATCTGAGCATAAGAAAAGGTGGAGTAGTATCACAGCCAGTTGGCTCAAACAAAGTAGCATTATTATGTACATCTTTAGAGAACACTTTTGAGTTTCATTTGAATGTAACATGCAAACAGTTGCTGATACCACTGCTCTGAATTAGTCTGTTTTTTGTTGTTGTTGGTTGGCCTTCCAGCAGTGGCAGACTGTCAAGGTCTGCAAATTCTCCTCTACTGACCCATAAAATATCTGAATCACAGACTGGTGTTAATTATATTTTGTCCATGAATACTTAATATACAATTACAAATTTCTGTCAGTTTCCTTTAATAGCTTTTCTTCAAGCTGTGGTGCTTCCAGACATGTACTTTCAGATTAAAGCATTTAACCAATCACATTTTAGCCATCATTTGTTGCCAGGCAGGGTCAAAGTCAAAGAAATCTGCCTGGAGGTCTTAATAATCAGTTCCGAAGGCTCCTCTAACAGAAAATAAGCGGTGAGTGATTAAAATGTAACTTCAACCAATCAAATTTTGAGTTACTGACATTGAGGCCCTCTAGCGTTTGATTGTTTAGTTAGAGAGCTTACTAGCCAGAGCTAGCAAATTGCATCTCTAGTGAGCTGCATGGGCAAGAATAAACTGTAGTTTTGTTGATTTAATAGCTGTTTTGTCAACCCACAATGGCAGAAAGAGGAGACTAAATGAATTTGGTGCCGGATTTATTGTCAAAGCAATTTTTTAGATGAACTTTAAAGAAGAACTTCTTGATGGAACTGAAGCACTTGGATTATCTGTACAATCAGTTTTTGAGGAAAGAAAGAAATACAGATTTTGTGAACAAATAATCCCAATTTTTCGTGAGTAACATATTGAGATTTTCCAAAATAATATTGCGATTTTATGACATCATTATTGATGTTTTTCATGAATGTTGCTGTCATGATTGCTAAGGCCAGACTCAAATGCCGAAACCCAGACACAGTGCTTAAATAGGAAAATGTTTCCCCTTCCCCTGTAAATAAACCATGAACAGTGATAATGAATACAGTGGCGATGATGTGATCCAGGGTCCAGAGAAGCACAGAGGGGGAAGTGGAGCCAGAGTGAGCGGAACCAAGGAGCTACGTTCGGGAAAGGTCCGGTGGCGGGCGAGTGAGCCGTTAAGCTGGCAGGGCTTGAGACGAAGGCAGCGAGGATGATGATGGTGATGATCAGAATGTTCCAGCAGGCACAGTTCCAGGTGTACAGTGAGTCCCATGAATGGTAATCCAAAACATGACGAAGCGTGAATCCAAAGTACAACAACCTTCAACATGAAAGGAAAAGACAAAAACATTAAATACCACACTATGATTTCTAAATACTTAAATACCAGAGAGCAGATTCTAAGAGGCACAGTCACCCGTGAATAAACAACGGTCTGGCGTTGAGTTGTTGCCATGCCCTGTGTTTTAAGCAGTCCTGGTAATGAGCTGGATGATCTACACCTGTGCCTGCTGTCAGTCCAGAGTAATCAGCATGATGCCCGCCACCTGGTGACCTGTAGGGAAGAGATCAGTAGGAAACAAAATACCAAAAGGGAGGGGAAGAGAGTGTGGGAGAAACTAGAAAGCTAGGAAATATAAAATAAAGAGAAACAAAAACGCACACTCGCTCCAGACTCCTGACAGCTGCAGTTGTAGCTGTAACAAAAGGAGATTTTTTTTGTTTCTTCAGTAAAGGCATTGATTGTGGCTACACAACTTATTTATCTGCATGAAACAGCTCTTTATACTGTATTTTTGCATAACAAGATGGTTTTTATAGCCATGAGATAGTTATCGAGGGGTAGACTGATTCACACAGAGCACTACTAAAGGCCTTGGTGTGAAATTCACGGACAGCCACTGACTCCTAGTATGGGAGACTTTTGTAATTAGATAGTTTGTACATCACCAAGAAGAAAGGCTATACTTACTCATAGAAATAGTCTTCAGTTAATTGCTATGAACCTCTGGTTTAGTTTAAAAAAAAAAATAAAACTCTTGACAGAGTAGCGCAGCTTGCATGATGGAGTGAGTGGTGTTTAAGATTCTTAACGGTTCCTAACCCTAACCGCTCGCAGTGTGCAACTAGATTCACGAAAATTTGCTTGATGCTGTCAACACTTTTTAAGTTAGAATGTTTCCTTCCACTAACATGTTTTTTTTTTTTGGTGCAGCTATGAAAGAGACCTTCACTTGTGTTTCCTTGCCTGATGCGCCTCAGACCTTTCAATCTGTCTGCATGAAGATTCAGCTGGCTTTGTCAGGCTTCTGGCAGCAGCTCATTCATATTCAATATTGTGAATTTGCTGGACTCAGATTGGCTAACAAACTAGCCTTTGAGAGCAAGGCTTCCTGTTTCCTTCCCCGCTGCACATGGCAAGAGCACACGTAGTCTCTTCCGGTTTGATACGTCTTATGCTATAGCTTTTAGCCAGCTGACAGCTAGGCATGGTTTCAACTGCGGGAGCTGATGAATACAAACGAACAAAGGAGTTGTGACGAAACAAACTTGGGTTTTATCGACACCTGTGTAGTTTGAGAGATAAAAACTGAAAGAGAAGTTGTTGTGGTTGGTGTTTTCACAACCAATATGAAGGTAAGAACACCTGTGGAGCTACAATATATTCAACAGAAACCTCTGAAAAACCATTTTTAATGGAATGGCCTCTTTAATGTTGTTATTATTGTAGACAAACAGATTTACCAAAATTATCATACTTAATAATGAGCCTTCTACTCTTTGATCGACATCACAGACTTAAGATGTTGTTTTCCTGCTGTCACTGTAAACTTTTTGGTTCCCTTTTAGAAACAGGTCTGTCAACAATCATTGATTTTAATTTTGATCAAACTCATCGGTGATATAACACAAACACACACACACATTATATATTATTATTTATTACTTGGCAGTCCAGAAGTTCATAGATTATTTCTGAAAGGCTGAAATAATTGTAGCATTGTGATAAAAAAGTTGGTTGTTTAAATATTTTAAGTTTACTTAATCCCTTACAATGTGCTATAAATAAAAAAGAGCAAAAATAGGTCTCTGCAGTGGCCATAAATTTGCTAAGCTCTTAATGCCACTTCTATCAGAGTAAAGCTACAGATTTGATAGTAATACTTGAGTTAAATGGGGAAACAATTTACAAATTAATCCAGAAGCAAAGCATTAAATATTCACTAATGTCAAAGCTAATCCAAATATCCAAATTCCAGCCTAAAACCTGCATGTAAGCAATCCTGGTGGGGATTGCACACCACAGGAGCTGTATCCAGTTAAAAGTGAGAACGGACTGGGAGGATATAGACATTTTAGCTGTTGTTTAACACCGTCATGCACAATGGTCACTACAGTGAAGAACTATTAACAGCTGTTTTCTTGACCATGTATAAGTGTTTTGGGTTTATTTGCACCACACTGGATTATCGTAGTATACAACTCGATGGAGTGTCACTGACAGGCAGTGTATACGTATTCTTAAAATGTAGTAATAATAGTGTAATGACGATTTAATATTCTACATGTGTTTGTTAAATACTTGTCAAAATGCATGTTGTCCACCTGAACAAAAATGTGAAAAGCTTTCTTAAAGTTTTGCATAAAACATGCATTTAAACAAAGTCCAACATTCCATTTTGCAAGCCTAAAGATAGATAAATAAAAAAAATGTGACTGAGCATACTGTAATCCATGAATGAAAGGATTAAGTGAAAATCACACTGACTACATATAGCTAGTTAGGTCAACAAGTTCATGTTTTTATATGTAAATTAATTGTATGCTATCAACACTGCATATTTACGAAAATCTAGATTGTCATGGGCGCCTGTTTTTGTGCAAGGGTGAACAATGATTGTTTTATTGACAAAATGACAAGAAATATTAAGTAAAGTCTGTATACACAATAGAAACACACAAGAGAATTGCATGATAAGTGATGAAACTTCCACTTCATATTATAGTTTACATATGTGTATCGGCAATGTGCTAAAAAGATTCCTGCTCTTGCAAAATATTTAAAGTTAAACCTAGTGTTTTCTTTAACACTCAACATAATTGACAAAACCAACAAGCAAACAACAAAAACACAAACAACTTCAAAACTTAGCATCACGGCAACAGTGTGAGTGAACAGAAAGTCAATATCCCTTATGTAAAAGGCAAGATTGCCCCCTGCTCTTCTACTCTTCCCCTGCTAAACTTAAAGAGTGTAATGTTTGGACCGGAATTGAAATAAAAAAAATAAATAAATGAGGGTGAGCAACAGCAGTTCTTTTGTGATTAGTAGGACTGCTGGCTCTGGAAGATAAGCAAATGGGGGGTTTTCTGTTTTCTTTCTTTTTTTTGTTTGTTTGTTTTTTTTCATTAAGTGATGGTCCAGACTGAGCAGGCAGAATTGGGCACCACAGAGGATGTTTTCACTTACTTTGCACCCGATTGTTTCCCAGTTCTCCCATTAAATGTCAAGAAATGAATGACATGAATTTCATCCATTTTCAGCTGATAGTAGATAGTTTAGTTTTTTTCTTCCATTTAAATGATTTCTTGGTTTTGCTTAGGACCAAATTTTTATCATTAACTTTCTCAGCCAGGTTTAGGATTTTCATTATATAAAGGTTTAATTTGAGTTTTCTAAAACATACACATTATTGTCCATTTCAGAATCAAATTAAGAATGATGTTTATTTGGCCAGGTGCATTACTGACACAAGGTATTCTGATACGGTTCACGTTTGCTTTTGTACTTATACAGACATACGTAGAGATACATTGTTAGACATACTGTAGTACATACAGGAGATACATTTAGCAACACAGTCCACCATAAATGGCTGATTGGTGTCTAAAGCCTGTTTATACATATAAAATAAAAATTTTCCATAAGGAAAAAAGTTATTTCTTCATTAAAGTCTTAAATATGTTTTTTCAAAGGGTGACAGCCTGGAGCAGTAAACTGGTATTGTATTATGTGGTTTTGGAATACAGTAATTTGTAATGCTGTCTGGAGGGGAGACTAGAGAATATGTTATATATAGTCCCTTATGCTGCCCATTAATTTCCTCACTCTGGAGGAGTACAGGACCTGGATGGAAAAGTCAAAGTCCTGGATGGAGGGCAGATTAGCAGTGATTCTCTCCGTGGTCTTGGTAGTTCTCTGCAGTCTGTTTCTTGGTTGTTTCTGGTTGTTTGCTGAGCCAAACCAGACTGTGATGGATTGGCAAAGGACGGACTCGATAATGGCTCGGTTGAAGTTCACCAGCAGCTCCTGAGGCAAGTTAAACTTCTTGAGCTGCTGCAGGAAGTACGTCTGCTGGAACTTCTTAATGACCGTGTCTATGTTGGCTGTCCATTTCAGGTCCTGGGTGATGGTGGTCCCCAGAAACCTGAATATGTCCACCATAGTTACTGTACTATTGTGTATGGAAATGGGAACTGGGTAAAGGGCTCCTCCTGAAGTCTTCACAGTTTTTTGAGTGTTGAGATCTAAATTGTTCTCACTACATCAGAGGACCAGCTGTTCCACTTCTAAAGTAAGCAGATGCATCACTGATCCTATATGTCCCAATGATTATTTTCAAGCAACAATGCTCTATTGATAAATGACTAATCAAATGTAGTAATGAAAAAAAAAGATATTCATCAAAGATACCCACACACATGTTAATATGACAGAATCTTGCTGATGAGCTGCTTTGTTTATATATCAGACTACAAAATATCCAAAGTAGAAACGATGATTACATTGACTGGATTTTTCACAAACCAAGTATAGTGAATTTTCAAAAGCACTGTAGATAATTAGGATTCTGAGTCTCTGCAGGCTTTTTATGTTTGTGGTTGAATATAATGTGAATATAATGACTAGCTCTAGTATTTTTTAACAATATATGTTTTTCACTGTGCTAAATCTATTTTGAGACACGTCCACTTCTACTTTTGAGTTGTCTAGAAATAGCATATTGAAGTACATAACGTGTGATTTTTTTTTTTAAATCTGTTATAGTCCATATTGTAATTCACAAAAATATACTGTCATTAAAGAAAAAACTTTCCACCATAGGAAAATGTGTGGGATGTAAAGACAAACAAATCTCTCTACACATTCCTCATTTTTTCAGCACATATACTTGCTGAATATTTGTGGCATCCAAGCTACATGCAAGAAGTCAAAAATATATGTCAAGTATTTACTGTCACTTTCCATCATATTTGAAAGGGAACAGGTTTACTTGGTTTTGAATTAACATAAATGTGAAGATCTCAAAAAACCATTGAACAAAATTATATTAACTTACTTTTAGATTATTGCATCATTGTATTTTTTTACAACTATGACAATTATGATTACATATTTTTTCTTCTACAATCATCTACTGACTGGATACAGAAAATACAAAAAGCAATAAAAATGAGTTTTGTACAATTTACTGTTTTTTTGGGATAAAATCTTTCAAGTTTATTTATATAGAGTCAACTCACAACAATGGTCATCTCAAAGTACTTTAAAGAAGCAACAAGTTCAGTTTATGAACAACAGGTTCAGATTTAAAGTCAGTCATATAAAATCAGTTCTGTTGTAATGTGTTGCGTTTGGTTGAGTTATAAAAAAACAATTTGGAAAATTCCTAAATGAAGAAAGTAGATTGCATCAAATCTCTATTTGAAAACAATTCTCCATCCTGGGTAGCACAAACTGGCAGCAGTGGAAAGGAACAACTGCCTGTTGATAAAAATAAGAAAATGTCTCCAGCAGAACAATAACCAGGATGAGTGGTCTTCTGCCTCGACAGACTGGGGTCAGAGAGGACAGGAAAGAGACATAGTTACAAACACAGATTGGGCACTCAACATTTCTAAACAGAGTGAAAGTTATTGGCAGCAGTAATATGCCCCTTTTCCACCAACGAAATCGGCACGGCTCACTTGTGTGCGGTACGGTACAGTGCAGAACGACTCGCTTGAGTGGTGGAAAGAGAATGCGGGACGTGGGTGGGGACATGGGCGTGCTCAGCTTACCAGTAGCGTGAAAGGTCCGTGAATTCATTAACTGCAACAAGAGAAAGTAAACACATCCACCAACACGAATGGTAACGGCTAACACTGTGTAGCTATTGCTATACGCACCTTTACAATCTTTCATTCCCGCTCCTTTTCACCATTACCTCTATTAATTAATATGAAGGCACGAAGATGTGAATTATGGTGAACATGCAGACAGCTGCCTCCGTTTTTTTTCACCTTGAAGTAAAACCTCCATTGGATTAATGACACATTTTTTAGCTCTGCACACTTTTATTGAAAGACAAAACATTCACATATATACATAATCACAACTTTTGGGCCAACAGTTACTTTTCTGGTTTGCCACCACCTGAACCAGGCCGCAAAACACAGTAAGAAAGCACTCGTTGAAACGTTCTTGCACCAGCTTTTGTCTTATGAGGTCGGAGCCGCTTCTTCTCCTCCGATCCAGGCTGGTCTCGGGCACAGCAGCAGAGCGTTCGTCTGTCTCCCACAAATATTCTAATCCCACAAGTCTGTGGTGTTTTTTTTTTCTTTTATCTGGACAAATAAGAGGCATTCGTCATTTGTGTGTCGGTGCAGACTGGCACAAATGTTCTTGCACCAGCTTTTGTCTTATGAGGTCAGAACATCTTCTTCTCCTCCGACCCAGGCTGGTCTCGGGCACAGCAGCAGAGTGGCAAAAAAGAGGCATTCGTCATTTGTGTGTCGGTGCAGACTGGCACAACAACGTGACTACATGCCCTCGAGTGACATCGCTGAAAGAGGTTTTCATGAGCTGCTGCATCAAAGTATTTAAAGCGCTTAAAATGAATCATGACTCACCGGTGTCTGACATCAAGGATGATCGGGTGTTGTTGCTCCAGTCTCTCCCTTGCTCTGTGTCCGTCTCCCGGCGAGCTTCTCCCCGACCCACACTGAAGCCGGGCAGAGCTAACAGGTTAACTGCTCAAAACCGCCCCAAAACAGCTTCAATTTCATCGTAACACTTCTGTGTTTGCGGCCTACCACTCCGGCCGTTGTGGTCATTCATGGTCCGGTAATCACATTTAAGATTTTAAGTTATTGCTGACATTTTGAATGAACTAAACATCCACTATTGATTGCATGGCTAAGAGATACTGGCTAAGAGATCAAATGTCAGACATCACATCATGTGATCAGTTAGGCCAATCAGTGGCCACCACTACGTAGTTGTCGTCTCACTGGTATCAGTTTACTCGACAAATCAGTAGACAGGTGGGTGTGTTGGCTCGCTTTGGGCTGCTTCGGACTCAAGCTGAGGAGGTCTGAAAATCCAGGTCAACTCGGCGTGGAATGGCACGGTTAAAAGGGTCTGCTGGGGGCTAAAGTGAACCAAGCAGTACTGTGTTCTGTTGGTGGAAAAGGGGCAATAGTGAACCAAAACATGAAGAATAAAGAGTGTAAAGACAACAAGGTGAAGAAATGAAGTCAGTCCAGCAGTGCAAGCCTTTATTAGTATAACTACAGGGAAAGCCCAGGCAGTCAACTGAGAAAGGTCTATGTGTGACCCTCTGGTGGATTGGTGCCCTGTCCAGGTGTAACCCCATCTCTCGCCCAATGATCTCTGGAGATAAACACCAGCTCCCCACAACCCTGAATAGTAACAAGTGGGTTTAGATGATTGATTGATTGATTGATTGATTGATTGATTGATTGAATTAAATTTAATTGAATAAAATGTTCAAAGACTAGGAGGCCAATTGAGCACCATGGGTGTCTCAACAATCTGGTACCTGAGTGTTGAGTGTTTTCACTCTGCTCAAGAAGCTACAATGATGATAATAATCAATCACAGCAGTGTCAGATCAGTCACGTGGAACTCAACGAAAAAGCACCATCCTCTGGTAAGAGGAGGACACCACTCATCTGGTAAGAACAAAAAGAGATGGAAAAGAACAGAAAGAAATGAGAATGTTTTTTTATCTGTTAAAAACCCTTAAAGTTGACATAACTGTAAAAGGTATGTGTTTACCTAGATACACTCAACAAAATGTTTGTTACTCAACTTATTCATTTTCTTTTTTTTTTGTAAATGGAATCCATTAGTTGAAATACGTTGAGCCATGGCTTAAACATACACAGCATAAAAATGGCAAGAGCCTGAGATAGAGCACTTGATATGTTCTTTGTGAGTGAATATAGTATATGTGGTCCATCATTAAGTAATACACTAATATGTGCACATGGGGACACTTCAGCACACAGCTAGTGACAGCCAAGATATGACATGTTAATTGCTGCCATTGGTTAAAAGGCCTAACAGCAATTTTAAGCAATAGAGAAAACTGAGAAACAGATAAGAGAATACTATCTAACAAGCTGTCAGACAAAGAGATTCACAGATTACTCTAAAATATGTTGGTATACAAAGGATTTTATATTTGATTGGATGACTGTAAGATGCCAAGATTCTGTGGCTGCAACACAACTCCAAATCACCAACACTTTCCATCAAAATTCTCCAATTTGATCTTGTTTTCCCCAAGGACATTGTTCCAGAAGTCATGTTGGTTGTTCAAATGTAAGCTGTATTGACTCTTTAAGTCTTCCCCGACTTTCCAGTAATAGCCATTGTTTTTTGAAATCTAAGATGATTTCTCATAATTTTAATATTTGTAATTGTGGAAAAAGATATGAAAACATCAACAAAGTTAATAGAAATTGCTTTATAATATTTAAAATAATAGAGCATCGAAAAATAATAATGATAATAATTAAAATTGTACAAAAAATATTTAAGACCTATTGAAATTAAAGGTACAATATGTAAGAATTTTACAGTAAATATAATGTCCCATTGATGTTGAAAGAATGGTTACAATGTAACAGATTTCCAGCTCAACCTGCTGGGTGGTCGCCAGTTTTTGTCATTTTAAAAACTCTGTTCTGGGATGGAATAATTGTTTACAATAACTATTCCACATCCATATTTCCTGGTTATATATCAAATCACATGTGAGCCAGCAAGGTTGTCAAGTCTTCAACACAAGCAGTTGCAATTCGACAATGACCAGCTGCAAAGAGTAGCAGCACTGTGGATGGAATGGAAGTAACTTTCAGTAAACCTAAGAAACCACTGCATCCTTCCCAAAAATGGAACAAATGCAAGTGATATTAAATGAGGATCAACATTGGCACTGGTAACCTGGCAGAAAAATCAGGAGGGCAAGGGGGTGAGTGACTGAGAGCGGACGGTTTTGTTTTTCTACATGAACCGTGGCACTACGATTGGACGAAAGGTTTAATTCTTACATACTGCACCTTTAAAGTTTAGATGCTGAAATATATTTTTTGAATCATCTGTAACAGTCATGATTATTATTATATTTAATGTAATTACATCTTGCATATTACTCTGTTTGATCTTACTAGACTTCTACTCTCTTGTTGCTGTCAGTTTGACCCTGTATCTCATTATACTGAAAACTGTACTAATAATCACACAATAATGACATCATCTGACAGCAGGAGGCATTCTGTTCCAAAACAGCTCAGCCAGGTAACCGGGGCAACAGGAACATTAATTAAAGGTAGATGTTTTAGATTAATTGTATACTGGAGCAAGGATGGCAAATTATATCTTTACACTGTGTTGTGTTTCAACAGGCTAACCAATTTGTGCTGTGTGAATCTTAGCCTATGTTCTTGATGGTATTTTTCTCTATATAAGAACTACAATCGAAGGATAAGGGGTGACTGGGGAAAAATTGGGCTATTAAAAAATGTATGCCTATGGGTCTAAAGGCCTCATTGACGTAACAAAGCTGAGAACACAGGGCACCAGAACAGAAGAATCAAAACTGATATATTGAAGATGAATATAACAAAGAGTTTAATGAAGAGACCTTGTCTTTATCAAAGCAACAAAGGAAAGATGATACAAATACATTTGAAAAATCAAGAACATTTTCCATAAGTGTTGTAAGGAACAAAAAAATGAAAATTTTTAGAGGTTGTGTTTAACCCTCTGTAATTATTCAGAGACATACATGTTCTCAGAATGAAGAGACTTTAAGAGATTGACATGCAATATATTCTGAATTATATACCATCTGACTAAGACAACACATTTAAAATTAGAAGGCTCAGTGTATATTTCGTGATCGTTTTGAGCTTTAGGATGTGCCAGTGTCAGACATCTGGACATGTTTCACTCAAAAATGCATTGCAAGTTTCAACTCAAGATGGTTTTACCGGAAGATTTTTATGAAAAAATTGATTTTGAACAATTATTTGTGTGTTTGAACCATCACAGTGACACTCATTAAACCTAGGAAGGGATTTTACAGAAATCTTCATAGCATTTTGGGAACCTTGTGTTAACAAATGAACAAATAAACAATGGTGATAAAATAGACAAACCTATAAACTGCCTGTATAAAAATATTGTAAACATGTAAAAATAAATAAAAGGGGGTATTTTTCTTCACATATTGTAAACATTTGCAGTCAAATACTGTAATAATTTTAAAAAATACTCTAGGGTAATTATGAGGAGTTAAAGGTGGAATATGGAACATGAACATCATAACAACAGCACAAAGCCTTCAGCCATCTGTGTACCAGGCTCGTAACCCCCCCGCGTTCTCCTATGCCTATCCTATCTTCTGTCATCCTCACACCATCCTGCACGCCTCACTTCTCCAACCATCAACAAAATCCTCTGTGGTGTGTCCTCCAGTCAAACCCGCAGCCCCGAGTTCCCCCACTTCAGCCACCTGCAGCTCTGTGTTAGCGTGAGCTGTTAATAGAGGACCTTTCCTGCTCCTCACATGTTGGGAAACCCCATATGGTAAGCAAATTAGGTAAATAATCACAACATATGCCCGGGCTTCCAGCTGCATGACCTGCAGACTCCACAGTACCAGCTTCGCTGTGCAGGACTATTTACCATATTAGGCAACCCACAATGGTGCCCGCTGCTCTGCCAGCTACTGGCTGGTAGATGTAAACAAAATGCCAATGTCATGCCCATCAAAATTAATATTTTATCATATCTTAATTCAGATATAATTTTTTAAGGAAATTATGTATTTTAATTCTGCAACCCTCTAAACACCCCGTGGGGGAAGATTTTATTAACTATTTTATGGCTACCCACAAGCCATAATCTTTAGTGGAAGCTTGATCAGTTTATTCAATTAAATGCCAAATATTACAAATATTGCAATTTGCTCAAAGGGTGAGTGCAGGTGTTTAGTGAGAGAAAGGAATGTCTGTTGATATTAACTGAAACTGGAGTAATGACATCATCAAATCCCAAATTTTCAGCATAAAATGATCAATCCTTAAAGTCTTGAAAGTGGGATGAAATGATTTCCCTCTTAGAAATAACAATGGACAGCTTGAATAAATGTTAGTTCCAAATGATTTCTTATTGTGACACGTTTTCAAAACAAAAAAGTGTCAAAACAATAGAAGCACTTCAAACTGTGTCTGCTTCAAAATCTTTTTGTTTTTCTTTTTGCCATCTACGCTCAATGTGCTCCAAACAGTCCTCGTCAAAACATGATCAGACATAAAACTTTTGTGGCATCTTTGAAACGTGCCAGAACTCCAGCAGAAGCACCAACTGAAAAGCTCATAGAGGGTAGGTGTGGTTTATTTGTTTAATACTTAAAGCCATTTTTATATATGTCTAAAATGTATTTCTTACGGGTGGAACATCTTAAAGATTTTAAGTCTGTCAGAGAGACTGACAAATATTTATGATGATTCTCCACAGCAAGACCTTGGTCAAACCAAAAACTCTAAAGGAAATAGCAGATTAGATCAAGAACATGTAAGGTAAGTAAACCTCGAAGGTAATGAGTAATAATAAAAAGAAAAAGGCGAGAAAGTCAAAACTCAATAGTTGGCAAATAATAGTAGGCTATAATATGAAGGACACTTGTTGCCATTTCACTTTTCAACTTTTAATAAAAATGTTAATGTTTTGTTTTGGAGTAAATCTAATCAGGACCGCCTCTGATCTAATATACAACTACATCTTGATATCCCATGCATCAACACATCAAACTGCATTGTGACAACCCTGTGGGAGACCAGTCTGCACCAGAAACTACTTTGGCCAAATTTATACATCTCTTCCTGGTTCCTGGTTCTACTGGAGGATCTTCCAAACTCCAGAGTATATACTCTCTACAGGGCTGAATGGTGGGATTCTCTTTAGCACACACTCTGATACACCACTTTAAAAAGTGGACCCACTACCTTAGTCTCCCTCTATGGTCTTGTGTCATTACTTTTGTGATTACTTACGTGTTTAAGAGTGGTAACTTTGTATTTCAAGTATTTCAAATGTTATACTCCACATCAGCCTACAGGTTTTTTTTCTACTTGTTTAATTTAGATCAATATGTTTAATTCAAGCATTTTACTCTCATATCTACTACACAAATATCTTCCACATACCAACCTACCTGCTACATTAGTCTTTTCCTGAAATTATTTCACTTGTTAAATATTTTGTGCAGTCTACAGTGCACAAGATTGTGGTGTTGATATTGAACTTTTTGCTACGTCCTTCACAATAGTGACATTTGAAATCTGTCTGTAAAGCAAAGTATAGATTCTACATTGTTGCTGAGGATTCTTCTTTTCTTCTGGTGAGGTCAAGCTCACAAATTGACATTTAAGTGAATGCTCAGAGCAAACACACACAGTGTAAAAAAAAAAAAAAATGAATGACTGGCAGAGGAGGTGAAAAGATGAAAGGAAAAGAGAAAGTCCATTGCTGTGTAAAGCAATGGCACATGGTCATTGACCTAGCTGGTTTCAAGTGTTGCTATAAGTATATTGATACATTGTTGGAGTTATAAGAACTTAAATGGAAAACAAAGCAACAGACCTGAGCCTAAGGGCAGATAAGAGAGTGACAGAGGTCAGCTGAGAATTTGTGAGAACAAACAGTGAGAAATGTTTAAATTATATAAGGATTTTTTAGAAGGCTTTTCTTTCTTTTTCCTTTGCCATATTCACTAATCAAATTAGTTTTAGAAGTTAGATTCCTTGATTTAATATGCTTTTATAGTAATTTAGGGGTCCTTTGATTTAAAGATATTACTGCTTGTAATGCTGTGGGGCAGGGGGCACAATATGAGGTGAACACATTAATATTGTATTTAATATTTTATCAGACCAGAAAGTTATAGGTGCTGATGTGCAATTTACTGTAGTGACAAATTCTACAAGAAATCCCTGCAATTTTTAACAAGAATATGCATGCACACACACACACACACACACCTTGTCTACACACAAACTTGCAAATGAACTGTAAAACAATCTAAAATAATGTATATATTATTTTTTAAATAATAATAATATTTGTCCACAAGCTGCATGGTAGTGCAGTGGGTGGCATGCTTGCCTTGCAGCGAGAAGCTCCTGGGTTGGAAACTGGGCTGGTATCTTTCTGCATCTTCTACCTGTGCATGTGTGGGTTTTCTTGGGGGACTCCGCCTTCCTCCCACAAGCCAAAAATATGCTTGACGTTAAATTGTAACTCTAAATTGTATATGATCCTGTGATGGACTGGTTATCTGTCCAGGTGTAACTCTGCCTCCCACCCAATGACTGCTGAAGATAGATACCAGTTCCTCACAACCCTGAATGGGAAGAAAACAGGTTTGGAAAATGGATGGATGGATGGATGGATGGATGGATGGATGGATGGATGGATGGATGGATGGATGGATGAGATCATGACATGTATGGAGTCCTTAGGCCTTATTCAGTAAGCCAGGGGAAGAAACTGTTCCTGTGGCAGGAGGTCCTGATCCTGATGGACCAAAGTCTTCTTCCAGAAGGGAGAGTCTGAAAAATTTTATGTCCAGGGTGAAAGAAATCAGTTACAATCTTACCAGCACACTTCAAAGTTCTTGAAGTGAACTGGTCCTGGAGGTGCACAGGTCCTGGAGGGAAGGAAGATTGCAGCAGATCACCTTCTCAGGAGCGTGAATGATACGCTGCAGTCAACCCTTGTCCTTGGCTGATGCTGCAGTGAACCAGATGGTGATGGAGGAATTTAAGATGAACTCGATGATGGAGGTGTAGAAATGCACCATCATCAATGTTGGGAGGTTGAACTTCCCCAGTTGTCTCAGGAAGTACATCCTCTGGTGCACTTTTTTGGTGAGGGAGCTGATGTTCATCTCCCACTTGAGGTCCCGATTGTACCCAGGAAGCAGAAGGACTCCACTGTGTTAAATCTTCATAAAATTGTAAAAAATGTTTTTACATTTAAAAACTACTAATTACAAATGTCAAAAACTCTATTGAAATCAAATGTTTTGATCTTTTTCTTCTTTGTGAATTAACAACTACACTGATTTTAAAAATTATGATGAATAAAGTCAAAGCCACAATTCACCCACTTGAGAGCTGATAATGCATCATCGAGTGCAGCCCCAGTGTACTTCACTCAGTGTTACTTGATGTTAAAAGCAAGCTGTAATGGGTTTGAGTTATGCATTTTTCCACACATAGCTCTGCCTCACTGAAAACAACTTTGGCAGAGAACATTGCAAATGCCAACTAGAAACTGAATCACTCAAATGCAGAACCATGGTTGGTTCTCTCCTGCATCCCCTTCACTATTTCCAAGATAACAGTGGCACAGATTGGTACCCACTGAGGAGGTTGCACTCAAGCCTCAATCAAAAGCATCGCAAACAAATCATTGTGTTTCATAGCTAAAGGGTATAACATATAAAAAGGCCATAATTAAACTGTAGTTTCTTGAAAGTGCTGCTGAACTTGAGCTTTATGTTGTCACAGTTCTTTCAGTGCCTTTGTTGTGCAACAGTTAAGCTACTGTAGCAAGGGAACATAAATAAATTACCACCTACTCTTAAATAATTTTTGAAGTTTCTCTGTTGAACGCATCAGGGGAAAGTTGGAGATAAATCCGTAAAAAAAAAAAGTAAATCGGGAACTTCCAAAAGATTTAAGACATCCCCCTGAGAAATCGGTCCCATTTACGAAAAAGAAAAGAAAAGTGAACACATGCGAAAATATACATGCATATTTTATTAGTGAAGTAGTGTTGATCAATTAATGTGTCATCTTGATCATGATCATCATGATTTCAAAATATGAACAGGATAATGAGGAGGACATTTTAAATACCAGTTTTAACAGAACCAGGAGATTTATTGTTTTATTCATGAATCAAACACCTGTTATCAATTTTGCTGTGAATCTCCTTGATAGAGAACAGCAAGCTATGTAAAAAGTACTGAATCACTAAACAGTTAGACATGTGTATTCACAAGTTCAGGGTAGGTCACATTAAGTTCACTTGAAAAGGTTATATAGCCTTTTAAGTTCATCCCGAAAGGTCACAGAAAATAAATAAATAAATGTATGTGCGAGTGTGTGTAGTTTTTTATTTTATTATTTTTTTAAGGTATAGTCACGTTTTTTAATTGACAGGCAGCAGCTCCAGAAGAATTGGTAAGGTTTGGTTATAACCAACCAAAACATACTTTGTTGTGTCATACATTTAGTAATTGGAGTATTTATTATGATGTTTGTATTATCTGTCTTACAGTATGTAACTTTGTTTTCCAGCAGCATGTTCAGCTCATTACTTTTGATTATCACAAGTGAGATGATCAAACTGCATTTCTCACTTTTTTCAACACTCCTCTGCAATAACTATTTTTACAATCCCTCGTTTCTGTAAACTGATCTCCTAGCGCTTTCTTGTTTGCTCAGTTTAAACTCCACTTCCTACCATCTCATTCTCCACTTAGATGTTCTGTCATTCGTATCTGTGACTCTACTTTCACCCATTCGTATCTGTGACTCCTCTTTCACCCACTCATCCTTTAAATCAGTCTTCTATTCTCTTCTCGTTTTCTTCAACCTCATTCCTTGTCTCCAATTTTCTTTTTCTTATTGCTGTTGTCATCCGTTGACCTTTCCTGCCTTTTGCCTTGACCTGTGTCTGCCCTCTGTTTTAGCTGCTTTTCTTTCCCCACTTCATGCTCTACTTTGCCTGTCATCTTCTTGATTCTCTAGTTTTTTACCTTTTCCCCTCTTTCACACTTTCCTCCATTCCTTCCCTACTTCACTTCCTCTATTCATTCCCTCCGTTCTAGCTTTGCCCTCACCTCTGTGTTTCAGGCTCAGTGTTTGTTCTCAGCTCTCACTGAAACACTAGTGCAGGCTGTCTGAGGCTCTTAACAACCACAGTAGATCTCTGCATTAATATTGCATGCCACTGTCTTATCGACCACAATGATGCCAGGAATACAGAGCTGGCTACAAGACAAGTTAGTGACTGCAGTGATGGCTCTCACATACAAATGCAAGTAAATGTGCAAGTACATGCGTACCTAGAAATGACTAAATCCAAATTTTGGCTTGGGTGGTAATGGTTCATGGGTCTGTGGCACAAAGAAACTAAACCAGGCACAAAGATTAGGTTTCTTCACTAGAGAATGAATCTGAGTCTAGAAAAATGAGAGAAATACAAAAACACACCGACACAAACAAACTCAGTATGTGTTTGTGCATGCCGACAGCCTGCCCAGCTTTTTCCATCAGCTGGACCTATCACAGCTTATTATCAGCTCCTTTGAACCGTGGGCTCAGAGAATGATTGCACTCTCAATTAATGCCTATATGATCTACTTTGACAGAGCGAGTAATGCAACTGCTTTTCCCGTCTGTGTGTGAGCGGCTGGGAATTGAATACATACAAACACACACGTATATGATATGACTCGGGTGTGTGTGTGTGTGTGTGTCATATCATCAGGGGATAGTTAACCGGATTAGTGTAAACTGGTAAAGAAACGGTGTGTGAATCATACTATGTAACTCTGCTTTGCATAGAAACTCTTTTAGAAACTAAAGACACTTTTTTATCTTTGGCTTCCTTCACCACTGGTGGAATTTGCCTGCAGAGTTGGTTGTAGAACTTTTTGATTATTTCACTGCACTGTCGTTTCTGATGGGCCTAAAGATTAAAACTAGCACCTCTCAAGTTGCTCTATTTATACCAGTCAGATAGAGATAGCATTTGGAAAGTTTGAGGGTTTGAACATCAGGTTAGGCATGCAGACATGAAAGCTTTTCTTACAGGGTGTTTCTGCGCATTCATGTCCAACCCCACCCCCGCTCAAAAAAAAAAGAAGTGGATAAAAAAACTAAACATAGGCCAAGGTAGATTGACATATTTGAAGATGAAAGCTATAGAACACCTAAAAAATAAAAACAAACAAACAAAAAAACAGGCTGCTTATCAATGTGTTTGTTTGTGTTTCAATGTGCATGTTTTTCTAAAAACACAAATAAAGATGAAAGGTGGTGCACAGTATGCTTTCACAGGGCTGAAGACATTGGTGTGCACAAATACAGACAACTGATGAGAGCCTTCAAACCTCTGCAAGAGACTCTCACTTTGCTGTGATGTCTAGGAAAAGCAAAGGTGCTACTGAGAGACAAACACAATTTTGTCAACCACAAATAACTACTATTACAATACTGCCAGTGTTGCGTGTTTGTTTTGTGAACACTAACCAGGCTTGTCACTGAGTTGTCAGTTCTCCGATTCTTACTGATCTTCCAACAGTGTCAGCAGACCAGTCAGTCGGTCATTATCTAAACCCATTTATATTCCTGTTCGGGGTCGCAGGGAGCTGGTATCTCTCTCTAGCTGTAATTGGGTGAGAGGCAGAGTTATACCTGGTCAGGTTGCCAGTCCATCACAAGGCCACATATAGTCTGAGCACTATTCACACACATTCACACCTGGGCACCAATTAACCACATGTATACACTCACCGGCCACTTTATTAGGTACACCATGCTAGTAACGAGTTGGACCCCCTTTTGCCTTCAGAACTGCCTCAATTCTTCATGGCATAGATTCAACAAGGTGCTGGAAGCATTCCTCGGAGAGTTTGGTCCATATTGACATGATGGCATCACACAGTTGGCGCAGATTTGTCGGCTGCACATCCATGATGCGAATCTCCCGTTCCACCACATCCCGAAGATGCTCTATTGGATTGAGATCTGGTGACTGTGGAGGCCATTTGAGTACAGTGAATTCATTGTCATGTTCAAGAAACCAGTCCGAGATGATTCCAGCTTTATGACATGGCGCATTATCCTGCTGAAAGTAGCCATCAGAAGTTGGGTACATTGTGGTCATAAAGGGATGGACATGGTCAGCAACAATACTCAGGTAGGCTGTGGCGTTGTAACGATGCTCAATTGGTACCAAGGGGCCCAAAGAGTGCCAAGAAAATATTCCCCACACCATTATACCACCACCACCAGCCTGAACCGTTGATACAAGGCAGGATGGATCCATGCTTTCATGTTGTTGACGCCAAATTCTGACCCTACCATCCGAATGTCGCAGCAGAAATCGAGACTCATCAGACCAGGCAACGTTTTTCCAATCTTCTATTGTCCAATTTCGATGAGCTTGTGCAAATTGTAGCCTCAGTTTCCTGTTCTTAGCTGAAAGGAGTGGCACCCGGCGTGGTCTTCTGCTGCTGTAGCCCATCTGCCTCAAAGTTCGACGTACTGTGCGTTCAGAGATGCTCTTCTGCCTACCTTGGTTGTAACGAGTGGTTATTTGAGTCACTGTTGCCTTTCTATCAGCTCGAATCAGTCTGGCCATTCTCCTCTGACCTCTGGCATCAACAAGGCATTTCCGCCCACAGAACTGCCGCTCACTGGATATTTTTTCTTTTTCGGACCAATTTCTGTAAACCCTAGAGATGGTTGTGCGTGAAAATCCCAGTAGATCAGCAGTTTCTGAAATACTCAGACCAGCCATTCTGGCACCAACAACCATGCCACGTTCAAAGTCACTCAAATCACCTTTCTTCCCCATACTGATGCTCGGTTTGAACTGCAGGAGATTGTCTTGACCATGTGTACATGCCTAAATGCACTGAGTTGCCGCCATGTGATTGGCTGACTAGAAATTAAGTGTTAACGAGCAGTTGGACAGGTGTACCTAATAAAGTGGCTGGTGAGTGTATTTTTTTGGTCTGTGGGAGGAAGCTGGAGTCCCTAGAAAAAACCCATGCATGCCCAAGGAGAACATGCAAACTCCATGCAGAAAGGTCTCAGCCCAGTTTCAAACCCAGGACCCTACTCGCTGCGAGGCAACAGTTCAGCAAACCAGACAACTTCAAACTTTTAGATTTTTTTCTTTTGTTAATATCCTAAATTTTTGAAAAAAAAAAAAATATATATATATATATATATAATTTTTTATGTATCTCGAGAAGAGAAAAAAATCAGTCATGTCACAATTTCCGAAATTCTTCCTTATTTCTAAATTCAAAACTCTTTGGAATTTGACAGAGTCCCCAACATAAAAAAAATTTTTGAACATGCAGTAAGTTCCTTGGACTTATAGTCTGATAGTATCTGCC
>SSNP01000038.1:3299112-3370950 GCA_006937955.1 Pachypanchax playfairii | reverse complement strand
GATGCTCAATTGGTACCAAGGGGCCCAAAGAGTGCCAAGAAAATATTCCCCACACCATTATACCACCACCACCAGCCTGAACCGTTGATACAAGGCAGGATGGATCCATGCTTTCATGTTGTTGACGCCAAATTCTGACCCTACCATCCGAATGTCGCAGCAGAAATCGAGACTCATCAGACCAGGCAACGTTTTTCCAATCTTCTATTGTCCAATTTCGATGAGCTTGTGCAAATTGTAGCCTCAGTTTCCTGTTCTTAGCTGAAAGGAGTGGCACCCGGCGTGGTCTTCTGCTGCTGTAGCCCATCTGCCTCAAAGTTCGACGTACTGTGCGTTCAGAGATGCTCTTCTGCCTACCTTGGTTGTAACGAGTGGTTATTTGAGTCACTGTTGCCTTTCTATCAGCTCGAATCAGTCTGGCCATTCTCCTCTGACCTCTGGCATCAACAAGGCATTTCCGCCCACAGAACTGCCGCTCACTGGATATTTTTTCTTTTTCGGACCAATTTCTGTAAACCCTAGAGATGGTTGTGCGTGAAAATCCCAGTAGATCAGCAGTTTCTGAAATACTCAGACCAGCCATTCTGGCACCAACAACCATGCCACGTTCAAAGTCACTCAAATCACCTTTCTTCCCCATACTGATGCTCGGTTTGAACTGCAGGAGATTGTCTTGACCATGTGTACATGCCTAAATGCACTGAGTTGCCGCCATGTGATTGGCTGACTAGAAATTAAGTGTTAACGAGCAGTTGGACAGGTGTACCTAATAAAGTGGCTGGTGAGTGTATTTTTTTGGTCTGTGGGAGGAAGCTGGAGTCCCTAGAAAAAACCCATGCATGCCCAAGGAGAACATGCAAACTCCATGCAGAAAGGTCTCAGCCCAGTTTCAAACCCAGGACCCTACTCGCTGCGAGGCAACAGTTCAGCAAACCAGACAACTTCAAACTTTTAGATTTTTTTCTTTTGTTAATATCCTAAATTTTTGAAAAAAAAAAAAAATATATATATATATATATATAATTTTTTATGTCTCTCGAGAAGAGAAAAAAATCAGTCATGTCACAATTTCCGAAATTCTTCCTTATTTCTAAATTCAAAACTCTTTGGAATTTGACAGAGTCCCCAACATAAAAAAAATTTTTGAACATGCAGTAAGTTCCTTGGACTTATAGTCTGATAGTATCTGCCTTTTTACCATTGCTTTGGATTCTTAAGATAAAATAGTCTTATGTGTCAGCCATCTGTTCTTTTTAAGGGTTTTCACTGGGATCTGGATCATGACCCCATGACTCATTGGGGGCCTGTTAAAACAGCGTGTCACAGTTTTATTCTGTTGCATGTTTGCTTTCTGCCATTTCTGAGTAACACAAAAACTTTGCCTCAAACTCAAATCTGCACTGGTTTGAAACATTTTCTGAATATTACCCTTTTTTAACAACAGTTTTGTTTTCTATGTGACTGTCTTTCACTAGAAAAATCCTCCTTAGTCCCAAACACGTTTAAAGGTTTACTAATGCTCATAGTAGGGGTCTGTTATTTTATTTATGTTACTTTAGCTACTTAGGTTTCAATAATACAACCATACCAAACTAGTTTACTTGTATTTATTTTGATGTTTGCACAATTACTACCAATGTTCAATGTTGGCTTAAAGCAGAACTAAGTAAGTTTTGCTTTCGCTCCCCCCCTACTGGTCCCCTGTGAAAGCTCACTGTCGTAACGTTCCCCCGCCGCCGCAGAACCGCCCCCCCGCCGCCGCCCCCCCAACAACAACGCGCAGAGAACGCTTTTGCAAGAAGAAAGAAAAACAAAACCAAGAAAATGTCTCGACAGGTGAGTATTATTGTCATTTTTGCGCTCCTAAGGGTGGCGTTGCTAACAACGGCAAGGGCTTCATGCTTGTATTTATGTACGTGTGTGAGTGTGAGTGCCGTAAAGCAGGTTTGTTCTCGCGAGATTAGTCGGGTCCGATCCACTGAAAGTTGCAAGTGCTGCTTTCAGGACACAGACCCCGGAGGGAGGGGAGGGACCCACGAATCACCCCGCCAAGTCCTTGTTTACCCCCACAGGGACTCTAGAAAACATTTATTGAGGTGAAAAAACTTACTTTCTTCTGCTTTAATTTCTATTCTAGGACATTTTTTTCATGTTTATAATTGGGTGCTCCATTTACAATAAAGCTGCACTAAAGACAGTTTTAAAGTTTTCTGATAAAAAAAACAAAACAAATACCTTCCTTTTCTTAAATTACCGTACTATATTTTCATTTATTTTTAATTACTGTCTGTACTGACTATTCTTAAGGCAGCAAGAACAAAATTAAAACTTTTTACATTAATATAAATTTAGGCATAGAAAAACAGACGATTGTTTAGATTTGCTAGTTATTAAGCATGGACAGCACATGTTTTACCTGTTGATGGACTATTACCAATAAGCAAGTTAGGATAAACAGGAAAACATAAGGATTAGCATGTTATTATTTTCCCAAAACAGCTCTACAAAAAAGGGTCTTTTATTAAACACCAGGGTCTCAGTAGAAATTGGGACACAAACTGAGAAAGTGATGAAGTCTTTATGTCTGTTATTCTGTTTGTCTGAATTTGACCCAGGTTATTCCCTTGAAAGCTAAAAAGACACATCCTTATGTAATACTGTGTTGTCTTCAGGGGTATTGCCAGCTTTCTGCCACCTCGCTGCTGCCTTGAGAATTACAGTTTAGGATAATCCACTGTGGATTATCACTAGACTAAATGTGCCCACGATTAAAAAGATTTTCCTTTGGGGCTTTTAATTAGAATCTCAGCAGTGTTTGGAGTGCTGACTGTATTCTGGTCACTCTGTCAAACAAAGTTTGTTTCTGTCAAGACATTTCAAAGGGGTGTATGTGTGTATTTGTCAGTGTGTGGATGTGCATTTGTCTGTTTTGTGTAATCTAGTGTTTCATTTCCTCTGATCTTTTAGTTTTTTTTTTTATAAAATAAAACTTAAGCAGATAATAAAGGTGAATATACATATATTATATATATATATATATATATATATATATATATATATATATATATATATATATATGTGTGTGTGTATATGAAAGGTATAAAGGAATAAAATAACCTAAACGAATTAAAAAAAATATTTTAAAACACTGAGATCTGAGGCCCAAAACATTTAAAAGTTATAGAAATTGTTTCGGATTTGTTTTGTTTTCAAATCAAAATCACTGATTTCTATAAAGTTTTTTTTACACCCAGATGTACATTTAGTTGTTAGACATAAGTTAAACAAAACACATATTTTACTTGTGAAGGTCGAGGTGGAAAAATAGGTCACATTTATTGAAAACAAATGTAATTTACTGGAGAATCTATGATTTATAGTCTTCATTATGTCACTCAGACGTGGGAGGTGAATATACTGCAGCAACCCTTGAAATTAGGCATTGTAAAAGCCATTACTTTAAAACTGAAGCATTTAAAACAAGGCAACAGCACTAAAAAAAAGAAGCTAAACTCTGTCATAAATCAATACTGATGGATCCATCAAGAGGGAACTACCAAGCACTTTGACTGCAAGACCTCTAAAATTATAAAAAAAAATATTTAATTGTCTATGTAATTTTTATGCATGAAAGGAAACAGAAACGTTTAGCAGTTTGAAAGGATTTTCCAAATTTTCTTCAGAATTTCCTGATTGTAAGGCTTTCAATATGGTTGAATCATAGTACACATCACCAATTAAAAAAGGTTAATTCAAGTTCTATCACATACAATTAATTTCCATTTTATTATCTAATTTTTTTATTGTGTATAGTATGGCAGTCTGTAAAAAGTTTAGAAAATGAAAGGGACACAACAGCAAATTTATCAATTTTATTTTAATATAAAGTAGATTGGAAATAATCTACATTGTCACATTTGTCATTTTTACAATAACTCTTCCAAATAAGTATTTTATTAAAAACAACATTCAAGTTTTCCTTTGTTTACTGGTTTGATGTGATAAAATAGCTAAATAAGCTTAGAAAATAAAAATCCTAAACATTTTTCGTCTGCTATGCCATCAGTGCTGTGACACTTTGTGCACAGGAAGGAGTTCAGAAACTAATCATGTGATCAGAAAAGAAGCTCTGAAATCCGAGTTACCAGAACTAAGAGTGTAGTCATTTTATTTTTAGTAAATCACATTTGATACTTGATATAGGCATGTAATACATTTACATAATTTCATAAAGACTCAAAGCACACGTTGATCTGTTGATATTACAAAGGACTGGTGCTTCAGATGTTCTGCTCTCAACTTAGCCTTTTTTCACTTACACAGTATTCCCACTTCAAGCTTAAAGGCTCTCTGTTGTATCTCAGTTGTTCATTTGATTGTACTCTTCTGGAAATAAATATTTCATGTTTTTCCTGGTATCTTTTCAAGCCACTACAGAAGTTCAAGGATCACAACACCATCTGTGCTGATAACAACTGGCTCCTCTAAGTACTTGGTGTTTCACAATATCTCAATTTCTTCTTTCATCCTTTGGTGTTTTTGAAAATTGTCATGTTCCTTCACGTTCTCTCTTGATATTATTGTTACTTTGGATTGCTGCTTCCATCACAACTGCCTCCTTCTGGAATTTGTCATCCACCACTATGCACGGTTGCTTAGCCTTCGCCTGTTTGTCTATTTTGATCTGGAAGTCTTATCCCTCATTTATGCTGGAGGCGTCAGCAGCGTGTAATGATATATGAAGGCTGATAGCCGCCATCAAAGACAATGGGACAATTTCCACTGGGCACAAAGAAGTGCGAATTGGACACGTCTCAGAAGTGTAGTGTCGCAGCCAATACGCAACAGTTCAATTTTTTACGCACTGCACTTCTAAAATGGGTCAAGCTCAGCATTTTAGTTTGTACCAGACAGGAAATCCGGCATCCGTACTCGAATGTTTAAAAAAAAGGAGACCTGCAGATTTCCGTTTGCTTGATTATGAAAAAATACATTACCAGTGATGGGTTTGAAGTCTGTAGGTGGTGTGAAAATCAACCACATATACCTTCTTTGATACATGTTGTCTTCTTTCTCCCTGCCTGTTGTTGTGTGTACTGACGAAATTGCAAGTGATGGAGAAGCTGTTATTTTATAACTATCAAAAAACAATGGTTGTAATAGTTCTATTATGTATTATTTATTACTAATCCACCATTCCAGTGCTACTAAGAAACCTTTGTTTTGGTTACGTGAGTGCTACATGTTGGTGGCTTGCTTTCTCTTCCTGTTGCTATTATATTTTACATAATTCATACTTCTACATAGTTCTGCCCTTCAAACTAAGTCATAGTAAAAAGAAAGAGGATGAGACCGAGACTTTTCATATTCCTTGCTTTCTGTCTTTGTGTTTGTGTGAAGTTTCATCTGGTGCTTCTGTGTCTGTGCCTTGGTTTGAGGTGGTGGCAGTGAGGTTTGGACATGAAGGCAGCTTGCATGTGTGTTTGTGTACATGTCTCTGCGTGTGTGTGTGTGTGTGTGTAGTTGTGCTTGCAAAGTTGTGTATATCAGACTGGCCCCAGGGTCCTGAGCCATCACGCTTTATGAGGTATGGCAAGGTGAGAGCAAAACATCTGCTCTCCCAAAGAAAAGCCCCAGTCTGGGACTCATACTAGGTTGTGGCAGCCAAAACATACTTGCACTCACTCACATACAGTACCATGAACAATGCTCAGAAAAAAAGAAATACAAATAAAAACCAAAAACTACAAACTTGACTTAAACAGCTGAAAACCTTTCGAAACATATTTATATTTCTGGTAAAATAACAATAAACCAGTTCATAAAAACTCTTTCATATTTAAATACACCTGCATACATACATAAATCTTGAAAAAAATAGCTCTTTTTTCATACACAGTCTCAGGTTTTTCTCTTTAAGTCTATCTTCTTAGCAGCTTTTTTCTCATTCTGGCATTTCCCTCATGTCAAGGGCATTGGAACAATCCCCTAGTACCTGCCATTGTACCCCCCTCCCCATCCCTCAGCTCATCTCTTCTTGCCTACCCTCTTGTCTTCTCAGAACACCCCCAAGAGGAGAACTGCCATGTAAGGTCTAGTGGAGAGAGGATAGACACAGAGAGTGTTCAGACTACCTCTGACATCAGAATCAGTGAACCTGCCCACATCTATTCTGTCCAACCTTGTCTTCTAGGCTTGCTGTCTCTGTGTATGCAGCTCTTCCTTTTTTCAATTTTTTTTAAACCTGTCTCTATGCAGAAGTTGGCTGACAAAGTTACTTTTTCATTTTTGTCTGAAGAATGCTGTGAAGAAACACATGTGCTTTAGTTCAGATGGTTAAACCTTTCGGACCAGCGAGTAGTATTTCTCAAACAGGATCAAGGTTACTTCATGTAGTACTTTCAATGTGAGTTCTAAAACTCAGATCATTGGGATTAAATGTTTAGCTCTAAGTCACCCTTAGTTGTGTCCAACTTTAGCCTGCATTCATTGCCTTTTGTGCCTTGAAAGTTGTAATTAAACATAACAACCAAAAACACTTAGCTGTTATTCCTAATTACATAAATTCTATCATTATTAATGTGGAGCCAGTAATTCTGCCCAAGCAGTCCTGCCAAAAGGATGTTGTCATTGTTTAGCTTTCCAAAAAAACTGTTGCCATGTTTAATATGCCTTGTCAAGTACCCTTGAAGAGGTTTGGCTAAATTACAATCATCAGTTGAATGCTGCTTGATATTTTTTTTGTTTTAACTGTGGCAAATACAGTTCCTTTTCGGTCTTCCACTTGGCCTGCCTTTTCATCAACATCATTTGTCTGCTTTATAATTGTAAAACACTTCAAACAGTCTCAAAAGGTATAAACAAATGGAAACTTTTTTTTTCATGACTTGAATAGAGAGATGTAATTCCATTTCATAGTTGCAAAATTTCACTTGCTAAAATATCAAGCATGCATAATATCTACACTATCAAGAAAAGAAATCCGAGGATCATTAGTGGATGGACTTGTTTTCTTAGAAATTATACATTAGAAATGTATACTCTGTAAGTTTTTACATTTAATGTATTCGTTTATATTGTATTTACCCAGGATGCCCTGCACAATATAGTCTGCAACCATCACCAAACAGGCAAAGTGTGTTAAGTGTCTTGCCCAGGGACACAACAGAGATCTTTTTTCAGGGTGGAGCGGGGATTCAAACTGATGATGTCTGGTTACCAGACAACCCGCTCTACCGCCTGAGCCACAGCCGCCCCCATGACCGAAAGAGGTATTCCTTTGAGTGTCAGTGACCATTTTTTGGAGCAATACCTTCAAGACATCCTCTCTCTCCAGATGAGCTCTGCCAAGTGGCGTCTGCCCCGCTTGGAGACAGCCTCCCTCACAGCTGGCGAGCACTCCCAGCTGCCAGCACCTCCAAAAATCGGTCCTGCCATTCGTCAAGAGCCAGCGGCAAGCCTGAGCCAGCTCACATTTATCTGAAGGTGGACCGTGCCACCCCTAGAGATGCTCCTCAACTAAAGTTAGTAGTTAATAGATGTGGGCGCACCACTTCACCATCTTGCTTGGAGTTAATGTTTGTTGGACATGCTCACATAGTAACGGTTGTGTGATTGGACAATGGCCGTTTTGGGGCGGGGCCAACGAAAGGTATATTTGTAGCCTAATTTTCTCAGGATTTGTACTCTAGCATCAGAAAAATCACATACATACATTTAAAGAGGCCATTTCATACACATTTAAGGACTTTGTGGTTATTTCTTAAGTATTAACTAGTAATATGAAACATTTTATATCTAAAAAACATCAGGAAACACTTATTAACAGACCTTTCAATCTGTCTGCGTTAAAATTCGGGTGGTTCCGGCTCCTTCCGTCAGGCTGCTTCGATGGCCTTGTCAGCAGCTCGTTCATATTCATTGTTCGAATTTGCTGGACTCTGACTGGCTAACAAACTAGCCTTTGAGAACAAACAATACTGCCCCACTGTGCATGGCAACATCAGACGTCGTGTCTTTCTATTTGCTACATTATGCTACAGCTTTTTAGTGAGCTGCATGCTAGGTGTGGTTTCAACTGTGGGAGCTGCCGAAAACTAATAAACAAAGAAGTTGTGACGAAACAGATACAGGCCATTTGGACTCGGGAGAAATAGGTGTTATCGCCACTTGCGTAGTTTGAGAGATTAAAACTGAAAGAGTAGTTATTGACCTGTTTTCACACCCACTATGAAGGTAAGAACACCTGTGGAGCTAAAATATTCAACAGAAACCTCAGAAAAACGTTTTTAATGGAAGGGCCTCTTTAACAACACGAAAAACACGATTTTCATTGGAGTGGGTCTTTAAGCAGCAGCTACTTTTTTGTAAGTTGGGCTTGTTGCCATCCTGTAAGCAAATGATCTGGTTTGCTTAGCCATTAGCATTAGCACTTTCTAAGGTGTGTTATGATTAACTTTATATTGATATGCAGATATCCATCCTCCTATTTTCTACACCTGCTTGTTCCTGTCCAGCATCACAGGGAGCTAGTGTCCATTTCAAGCAGTCACTTGGACAATTGGTGAGATTAAACCTGGACAGGTTGCCAGTCTACAGGGTCACAGAGAAAAGCAACTATCCACACACACGCTCACACCTATTGGACCAATTTAAAGTTTGAAATTAGTCTATCATGCATATTTGTGGGCCGTGGAAGGAAATTTGAGTCTCCAGAGAAAGCCCATGCATGCACGGGAAGAACATGCAAACTCCATTCAAAAAGGCTTGACTTTTAAACCCTTCTTGCTGCAAGGCAACAGTGTGCAACCCTGATTTGTAGGTAATTTCTGATTATTCTAATACTTCACAGGCTGGATGGGATTATCTTGGGGGCTTGGGGTCTTCCAGTTGACAGTTATTGCACTGATTCATCAAACATTCTGGAGTTCTTTGTGCATGTTCACCAAGCACATTTTTGCTACGCTTGCAGAGAAAGATAACTGTCATTACCTTTATAGCACCACCTGTTTACCAAATGCTGTTTGTTTGCTCACATGATTTCCAATTCGGATTCATGCAGGTGATTTAATCATCATTTTTATACACCTCTGATGCTAAAATACCATGCACGTACCCATCTACTTACACACACATGCACACGTCTTCAAATTCTTTGACAAGGATTTCCTTTTATCCCCCTGGCTATATATAAGAATCTTTAGCAATCCTCTCCCACAAGAGCAATTTGTCACATGTCCAGGTCTAAGACTATATGAATACCATCTGATCTCGTTTAACCATGAATTTTTGACAGCACAATAACACACAAGAAGAATGAAGGGAGATTGAGCAACTTGGGGTTTGACAAAATGAGAAAACAAGAACTACTTTTTCAATAGAAAAGAGGTAGAAAAATTAAGAGGGTCGTTAAAGAAATTCTTAGATAAATGTGTGCTGTGACTGTCACTATGGTGGACTGCCAAAGTGAGCAAGTTGAGTAGTAAATGCAGATTTGGTGTAAATAAGTGGCTACTTGTTACAGAAATTATGCAGAGGTGTGGGTGACTGAGAGTGTATGACGATGTGTGTTTTGCATTTAAAGTAGTCATAATGGAAATTATTCAAAGCAACATTTCTACTCAGAAATTTTACCAGTTTGCAGATAAGAGGTTCTCTCACACCAATTTAGTGGATGGCTTCACTTCCGATAAACACTTATAAGCAATTTTCTTTTTAATTTTTTTATCTGTCTGTCATTAACACAATTGGTGGCAATCAAAATGGACATTGGGTTTGACATAACAAATTGAAAACAATAATCACTGAGGATAATCCGAACAGAACATTAGACAGCACATGTGCAGCTTGAAGGCATAACACAGAGGCTTCCGAACTCATGAAGAACGGGAAAGAATAAACATTTGACATTTGTTAACAAAGGAATACTGGAAAAAATGAGAGCGTTGAGGTGAGCAAGATAAGACAGCACAGAACAACATGAAAAGCCAAATGACAAAAAGGGTCAATGAACCCAAAAGGTGCAGAAATTCAAAGCATGTTCACTAACAAATATTTAAGCTCACATCTTGGCAGGTAAAAGTAAACATAAACACAGTTGCACACACTAGTTGGCAGAACATCATATGATGGCACCTAGATTATCCAGCAGGCATCTGGTGAAGCAGCTAACATGATCTAGCAGATCATGCAAGCTAGGGCCATATGTGCCCAAGTGGGTGGTGCACTGTGCATGCATGTTTGCATGTGTGCATACTAGAATTTGTCCTGGTGTGTGGGCTTGTAATTTCTGTGTAAATTTGTGTGTCAGGGGTCTGTGGGGACATCTGCTTACTAAACAGAAATATTGTGTCTAATTGGGGATTACTGAGTAAGATTTTAGCGCGAGTAGAAAAAACCTTTCATTGAGTACTGACAAAGAAGATCATAAATATTAGTTTTTTGCTTGTACATATTGCCTAAATCATGTGCTGCTAGAAGGTAAAGATTTTGGGTCACATGACTCCAGTAAACATTATTTGTGGAAATGCAGTTTCTGATTTTTCTTTTTTACTACCAGCTTAAATAAATTAAATAAAAAATATACAATTTCATAGATAAGAGTCCATTTTTGAAAAAGGCTGTGATCTATTGGATTTAGACGTAGAGAAAGTGCAGGCCACTGTTACAGTAGAGTGTGTAATTGTTTACCTTAAACAAACTGCAATAACATGTCAGTGTATGGTCCAATTTGCAGTGAAGTAATTAACTGACATCCTAGGGAATTTATAGCTGTATTTGCACTTTGCCTAAACCTTTGTAGACACTTCTGTGTCTACAAAGAGAAGTGGATGTGCATTGGTCACTTTTCTACACTGATGACCGCTAATCAATACAAAACTATCCTACACTTTATGGATGGTGCAATGGCAACCCCATACTACCTGAATAACATAAGTAATCCAGTCATTGTTCCCCTGCATGAACAACCTAGGTATAATTTCATCTCTGTGGATGACAATACTCCAGCTCATTGAGGCTGCATCATTAGGAAACAGCGGCTGGAGACTGGGGTACTTTAAATTGAGTGTGTAACTACTAAAAGAATACTCCTTCCTACATTGTTTTTTTCCTACCTGATATTTTATTATTTCATAAAGATTTGTGGTTGCTTACACTTAAATCCCTGCATGTACTACATCAAGGGGAAGGCATAAGCGGAAAAAACAGAATTTTGATCAGGACATGCACAAATGCCCTCCCCACACAAAGTCTGATCTTCACGCCTGCTGCACCCACATGCATCTCCTCAACAATTGCTCAGACAAATCTCTATGGGACCTGCCTCCATGTTGCCAAACAGCTAGTCATAGAGTACCAATCCGTTTAAGCCTTGACACACAGTGAAGTAAAAATAACATGGCTTCACTTAAAAAAGCCACCAAGGGGAAGAGAGACATGGCAGTCAGATGCACTGGTGTTTGTTTCTAATGGGGCACTCTCTAAAACCAGCAAGGCAATTTTGCAACAAATCCATTGGGAGAAAACGTATAGTGCTGAAGATAAATTGCCCTCCAATAATGCAAATGAGTGGCTGGAGAAGGACTTTTTAAAAACAATGCTTATTTTGTTTTCACAGGGTTCTGTTGTTGTGATCAGCTGTTTTATTGTTTGGCTTTTGTTCTGTCAATCACATACAGTTTGTTGGACATAAGACTGTGCTGATCTAGGTTTTGCTAATTAAAAAGTGTTAGATACCAGAAAGCAAATGTTGTATGCCTTCAGAGAAAAGAAACACCAGTGGCTGCAGATCTACACTGGACTCTGTGCTGCAGCTTGCAGGTTTTCAGCTACTCAAAGCGGGCCACGACATTGAGCTCTCTGGCAAGACGAAGTGTGGAGGAATCTGTTTCTATATCAATAGTGGCTGGTGCAACAATGTGACAGGAATTCAGCAGCACTCCTCTTGCTTTCTGGAAATTTTCTCCATTAGCTACAAACAATTTTATTCTCTCCATAAGTTTGCTTCATTCATTCTGGTCTGTGTTTACATCCTACCATAGGCCAACATGCAAGAGGTGCAGAGCACACTTTCCGAGCAGATACTGTGTATGGAGCAGGCATTTGTGGACTCCTTAGTTCAAATCAATTTAAATTCAAATCAAAAACACTTCATTAATCTCCGAAAGGAACTTAAATGTTGCTTTCGCTCAGTTCTTCTTCAGGGAGCCATTGTAGTGGGTTATAGCTGTGAGCAAGAAGGATCTCCTGTAGCAGTCTGTGCTGCAGCAAATCTGAAGAAGCCTTTAACCAAAGACACTCTGTTGTCGAGTTACTGTGTTGTGAAGAGCATGAGGAGGGTTCTCCATGATGATTTTCATTTTTTGAACCATTCTCCTCTAGACAATCAACTCAAGAGATTCCAGATCAGTCCCATGAACAAAACCAGCCCTCCTTATCAATCTGTCCAACCTATTTATGTCACGTTCTCTGATATTATTATTATTAGTAGTAGTAGTAGTTGTAGTAGTAGTAGTAGTACTAGTAGTAGTCGTAGTAGTGTAGTAGTAGTAGTAGTTATTGTCCTTGGCAACATTAACAAGAGAAATCCCAGTCATGACGTTCCTCAATACCACAAGTTTATTAAATACCCCACCAGTGCAGAGAACACCTTGGATCCCTGTTACACCACAGTAAGCGGCGCAAATCATGCCATCCCCCCACTGCACTGGGTTACTCAGATCACATGCTGATCCATCTGATGTCCGCATAGGCAGAAATTAAAACCCTCAAAGCTTGTTGTGATGATATTTAAAAATGGACTTGTGAGGTTGTGGAGGATCTGCAAGAATGCTTGGACAACACTTACTGGGACAATTGCAGAACTGCTGTCTGGATGAGTTCACAGATGCTAGAACATCACACATCAGCTTCTTTGAGGACAGTTGTGTACCATCACGCACCAGGGTGAGCGACAGCACCAACTGCTTCACCACTAAACTCAGACAGCTGAGGTCACAAAAAGAAGCTACATTTGGAGTGGAGACAGAGACAGTTTCAGAGAGACAAAATACAGAACGACTCTGCCTCTGTATGGAAACATCTCAGGCAGATAACAAACTAGTCTACCATCTAGATGATTGGCTGTACCCTTCCTTCCCTACAGGACCTTTCAGGGCTCTGGAGCATGCAGGAAATATTGTGGCTGATTCCTCGCACATACTATCATTCAGACTCTCTCCTCTGGTAAAAAAAGTCTTTGGTCTATCAGGACCAGAACCTCCCACCACTGGGACAGTTTCTTCCTCTCTGCTACTGGTCTATTGAATACTGCTTAGTAAAACTCATTATATGCATTATATAGACAATCACATGCCAACTCACTCTCCAACACTCTTTTTTCACAGACTCATTTGTATCCTAAAATTTTTTGAGGAATGTCCGAGCATTTGCATTATTGCACAAATGCTTTGGTTATGCCAATATGACTGGTTCTTATGTTTGTTATTCCTACTTTGCTTTATTCCCTGCACACCTTCACCTTGTATTGTACAAATAATACTTAGCAATAAACCAATTCTCATTCTGATTCAGACAGTATGACTTAGGATCCTGAGATACCTCATCTTGTTGATGTGCTGTCCATTGAGTGCAAACAAGAAAAGTGGTAAAGACTCTTCATGTTCTATTAGATTTGGAGTATGTGAGATGAATAGCCTGTTAATTGCCTGCTTAGATAAAAAACAGTACTATTTGCTTTAGTGACCTTTAAATCATAGTATTCTTCTTTACAACAATTTTTACGGTTTTTGATATGAGACATAAGAAAATGATATCAACAGGGGGCAGTGCCATCAGTACTGCATCTTCCAGGCCTGCTTAATTTACAAACAATCTGATTATAGTTCCTAAACTTGCACATTTACAAATTTAACCTAGTGTATTAATTTTCTGTCTTTTACTATAACTCCAGTCTTGTTCAATAGCATCAATGGAGGACTTACCAAGTGTGTTTGTTTGAACAAAAACAAAGTAGTCCTTGTAAACAACTTTTTAAAATTCATAAAGATAATTCTCTCTCTAAAATGTAATTTTTAAGTAAAAAAATCAATCAAACAACATAATGGGAATCATCCAGAACTTTAGAGTTAAACTGTACGGTCGTACTTTTCTGCTCTTTCTGTTGAAATTGGACAAAATCTGACTGTAACCTAAGGTTAAAAAATACTAAACCGTAAGACAATTTCTTGTTTTTAATCAAAGCAAACTCTATCTAAGAAATAACAATTATAAAATATCAAAATATCTTATTGATTTGAAAAAATATATAGAATTATAAAAATTATGTTTACAAACACAGATGTTTCCTGAGCTACTGTGTAACGAAAAGGGTGCCTGACCTGAAAAACATTGTGTGCATGTTTACCTGCATGTCTGTTTATAGTTTTGTTTGTGCACAGAGCTCTTTAGAAGTAAGGCCATATGGAAACACGGTAGAAGCTTTTTGCACCTCTTTGCACCTCCTGGTCTTTGCACTGCCTAGTTTGCCGTTGGGAGGAAAAAGAAGTGAAGAGGGTGAAGAGGACTTCTGCAGACCAAGTAAAGAACTCTTAATGGCTTTCTGAAGCATGCTGTGTGTAAGGACATTGCAAGGACATGCACGATATTAAAGGTGGTGTATTTAGGTGTGTTTGTGTGTATGTGTGTGTGTGGAGGGGTGTCTGTTCATAGTGGGAAATAAACAATCCTTGATATACAGTTGAAGACCACTATACGAGCAAAGCACAGGAGCCACATACATAATAATAAATAAACAATAAACCGTAAATCCATTGTTATACAATTCTACATGAGGTTGTTTAAAAGCATACTCAGCCTTTGTGACTGTTTTCCAAAACCTCAGTCACACATACTGTATTTGTTGTGTTGTTGTGTAAACTGCTTTTTGTTTCACACAGTGTATCCAGCATGCTAAACAGCCCTCTGCTATTGTCTGACAACTTTCTAAATGAAGCTCATTATGTCCTCATTGATTTTTCATATTCCTTCTCACCGGTAAATACCCCCAAGGTGCTCCTCATATACTCTGCCCTCCCACCCATCTTTTCCCCCCACATCTCTTTCTCTCTCTCCATGGTACCTGCGCTATCCATCCATCTATCCGCCAGTTTTTATCAGCCGCCTCCCTGAGCAGAGGCAAACAGCAGAGCACTTAAGGGAGCTGAACGGTTTCCAATTAGCAAAACAAATACCTCTGCTCACTCTCACCCTGTCACATGGTGCCTCTGAGATCCTGGGCGGCCATTACAGACAATTAGAATTTAATAAGCCCAATATGCTCACTGTACTAATGGAGAGGGAGGAAGGGAAGCAGAGAGGGAGAGATGTGCCCTTATCATTGCTTTCTCTGTTTGTTATATATTTCTTATTGCTCTAAATTCTTGTAGTTGCCACTCGAGCTTGTTCTTATAAGTGTTGGAGATTTCTGAGGTGTTGTTATCTCTGTTATCTTTCATCCAATCACAACAGTACAGTTTTCTCACCATTTTTTCCACCACTTTCTTCTCTTGCCCTTTTTCCACCTCACAGTTACTTCTCTACTCCTCCCATTTTGTTGCTCCCATTCATTCAATCATCAGATTCTTTCATTTGATGCCACTTCTTTCTTCAAACTCATTTTGAACCTCATTTCTCAGTTCTTTTGCATTGCTCCAGTTTTCTAGCTTTGTTTTCTAAATGGTTTCTTTGTTGTTTAATTTGATTTTGTCATTTCCTCCATCATATCTCATCTCATCTTATTCTTTCTCTGCCTTTTGTGATTTCATCTGTTTTGCCCTTTTTCCCTCTGCTTCACTTTCACTTATTTCTCCTTCTTTCCTTCATATTCCTTCTACTCTCAACCTTCTATATCGCTGCTCAGTCTCCGTGTCTCCTCATGCTCGCTTTCTCTGTTTCATCTGTGTGGTAAGGCCCTATGAAATGAGGTGATACAAATGGCATTTTATGGGGCTGTGCAACACAACCAGGCTGAACACGGCAGGCAATCATAAAAGCCATTGTCTGCTGCGCATGCCACTTTTAATGTGTTCCATTTGATTTAATGCAAGTGATAGTTAATGTAGGAGAGCATGTGAGGCCTCAGAGGTGGGAGTGTGAGAGAGAGACAGGTTAGACTGGAGATAAAGGGGATAAAGAGACAGGGTTAGAGGGGAAAGGGGGAGGAGAGAGCAAAAGATCCACAGCAGAGAGAGGTATCTAGGTCGTAACTAGAGTCCTCACTTCTGAGTTGAAATAATAAGGGACAGCTGGGCTGATATCTAATTTCTAGGAAAGAAATGCCATTTAGAGTGAGAATGAAAATGGAATAGATGCAGAAGGGTGAGCTGGGTTAGAAAGAAAGACGAAAGATGTGAGGAAAGTGAAATATTAAAAAATAAATGCAATATCCAATGCACAAAGTGATTACATTGCCAGAGGGAGGCAGAGGTGTGAGGATTCTGATGGCTTTTTGTGCTTGTAATGCTGCTCATTTAAAAGAACAGGCATATTTACATCCAGATGGGGACCTAGTAGGTATTACCTATACACTCTGAAGAAATATGTGACAAGAGTAATTGCATAAATCTGTCTTTAGTGCACAAGATTGAATGCATAATTCAAATTCCAGCCACTTTTACTTTTCAAAGTCCAATTGTGTCAGCACTCTTGGTGAGAGGAAGGAGGGGTGAGTGGGTCACTGCTATTAGCAGTGTATTTCAGTGTATCTCAGTAGTTTAATTACATACACTTGGGTTAATAGCCTTGAACTGAGAATTTCAGCTATCAGTGCTGTTTATTGCTCCTACAAAGATGTAAAAAATAACAGAATCTTTCTTTTGATATTATTGCAACCATCTTAGTAGAACTGACTCCAAAAACCCAGCTTTTTAATCACTTCCCATCAAGACAGCTCTGACAAGTTATAACATGCATATAAAAAACATATAGGAACTACTACACTACAGAATTAGCCATCTATATATATTTATGGCATGTGGCTTGTGAGGTGGGGTCTCAATTAACTTGTTTTATTTTCCACATGTGCCATGAGACATCAAATTGGTAATTTGTAAGTTTATAAAGCAGGTGAACATTCAATTACTTTTGTGTTTTATCTGCTTTTACTAAGCTGTTTTTGCTTAACTCATCAGTATCCTGGGAGGTATGATCCATCTTTTCAAATGTATAGGTAGTTGTAAAATATCAACTTGTTAACCACATAAATGCCAAGATGTATGTTTTTTCAACAGAGTACAACTTTATTTCATGGTGAGCAGTTTTACTCACTTTAACTGTCAGTGGTTGTAATGTTATGGGGTTGTTAGGTTAAAGAGTTATGGCTGACAAAATAATTCCTTTTTGTTTTAACAATTATATATATATTTTTTATCAAACTGTTTTAGGGACAATAGAACTTATTTAATAATTGTTGTATGATAAAATAGCCCCAGTAACACATTAGCTAACAGTAGAAGATCAAAATTGTATATTGAGAGAGATGAATGAGTATGTAGCATTTTTTTGTTAGTGTCATTCATTAACCATGAAGTCAGCCACTGTTGGGTTAATACCACAAAAATGTTTTGTTATAACTACTTTGGTCAGTGAGGAGGTTAAAGAGACATATAGTAGAGTAAAACTAATAAAAAAATATACAATTTAAAAATATATCAATAAAATTGTATTTAAAACAACATAATATTATAGTAATATATAATAATAATATTGAAGTGTAATGGACATAACACTTGTGGGCAGTGTGCATGTTTAGTGAATCCAAGTGCAAACAATAGAGATGGAAACAATAACAATAAATGAATAAGAAGGTGGTAAGGCAGCACATATAAATTTAAATGATGAATTATAAACATGATGACATTTGAAACAAGGGACAACAGCACATGTTACATTAGCTACGTTTACATGGGCACATTTAATTGGAATAAATGCCCAATCGGAAAAAAAAAAAACGTCATGTAAACATGTCAATCAGAATGTTTTGATCCAATGCAGCCTGATCAGAATGAAATTTACTTCCGATCGAGAGGGGTGGTTTTGTCCGATCCTTATTCGGATAGACGTGCATGTAAACACCCATTCGGAAAGAAAGGGTGAAAAAAGCCCACTGCACATGCGTACAACTTCAGCGTGACGTCTTTCCGCTTTCGCAGACCCAAGTAGAAAACATGGTGGGAGGTAAACAGAAGTGGTCTGCTGGCGCAGTCATCCTGTCATCCTGCTCTCCTCTCCTGTGGTGGAGGAGCAGTAACAATATGTATTCAGCCTCTAGCTTGGTTAATGCGACCAGTAAAAACCCAAACATAAAGGTAATCACCCGCAGAAGGTCCATATTGGGGAAAATGTGAGTCAGCTCGAGCACACGATGGGGCGGAAAAGACGCGCAGAAAGGAGGGAGTTTGTTTATTTTTTTCTTCCCCCGGAAAGACAACTCGCTGTGCGCATGCTCAGCTCATTTAATCTGATCGAGTACTTGGTGCATGTGTACTCATGGCATGATCAGATCATTTCAGTTTCTGTCCATGTGAACAGGGATTTGGGAATTCCGAATTGGGAATTGGGGAAATTTGGCGCATGTAAACGTAGCTATTGTCTGCATCATCCGTATTCTACTTCTCTGTCACAGTAATCTCCATCATGCTCTAAATCACACATGTCAAATACTTATGGGACCCCCCAGGACACATGAGTAAAAAAGACAAAAAAAACTTTCTTAACTTTCTTGTGCGCACCAGAGACTTTCATTTAATCACCAGATAGTATGTTGTGTGCACTAGATGGTGGGTGGTGTCTCGCATATGCAAAATACTGTTTGGTATTGTATTTGGTACTGTTGATACTGAGACCAAGCACCAAACATTAACACCATGACAATGCAACCTCCCAGTTTTTTGTTTGAATCACTAGAATTCTAACTCATTTGTTATTAAGTGTAATAAGTGGATTTAACATGAAACTGTTGTGGTTGCAGGACAAGTAGAATGGTCCTTATAGTTTGGATCAAGATACTAATGTGGGTTATTTGAGGGATCAACAGATGATCTCCTGAAATCAAAACAAAATGTATATGCAATATATAAATATACTGCTTATAGGAAATTTTCACCATAATTGATTCAAAAAATAAAAAAAAGGTAGCTGGTTGTGGCTGTCCAGGCCACCACAGTATGGTAACTGCTGATCTACTAAAACTTTTACAAAAAGATATCCATGTTTAAGCTACATTTGTCAACAGTTCTGTAATTTTAATGTTTAAATTCAGATCTTGCTTTTCTATTCTTATCAGTTAAGACTTACATAATAAATGCTTAAAGAGTTCTTTATGCATAAGATTTTTCTTCACTGTTTCTTGACAAATATCTCTGAGCAAGTGGTTGATCTGGTTTGGCTGGCACAACCACAGTAATCAGTGCTTTTGGCCAGACTTTGTCTCTCAGCCTAATAGCTTTATGCACCCGAGAACTGTCTTGTGATTGTCATGAATACTTTAGCTTCCAAGCACCATGAGATAATTAGCTTGCTTCCCTTGCCTGATTTGGCAAGACCTCCCAGGTTCCTCTCTCTTAACTGTGACATTTTTTGTCTATCTTTCTTTTTGTGTGTCAGTGTGGAAAATAAAGTTATTTTTCCTTACCTACTAAAGGTTTCAATATGGAGCTACTATTGCTTTATTAATGATGAAAAAGATCAAACATTGTCATGTGATGATGTTCTTTTTTGGACAGAGGTAAAAACAGCTCAGTATAGTTTGAGATTTGATCCAAAGTGTTTTAGATTTTATAAGGTAACATGACAACTTCTGCACAAGAACTGATAATGTTAATGTGAAAGTTGAGATTAGATTGGATTTTGGAAAGAAGACAACTTTTTACAAACAGTAATCTTTTGTGGTAGTTTGCTCTAACAGTACTGCGAATAGTCTAAGTTAAAACTGTTGGCCTGGTGATTAATTTAATCACATTTCATGATTTAATCATGTTGTACCACTAAAATGTACTTTTTTTTTGGATGATATACAAATTCTCTGCTATGCAATTTTCTTTCTATGTTATTTTAAAAAATAATAAATGAAAAAAAAATAAAGCATGACTTTTAAAAGTTGTGGATTTACCAGGCGTTCGGGGACTTAATGAAAGGTCTTCGGTTGTAATGTGCTAAATGTAGCATTCATGTGTTTTTGCAGCTTGAAGCACACTGGAGTAATGTTGCGATATATCTGCCTGTTTCGAAATGACTTTGACTTTGCTCTACCTTTGATGCATCTCTAGGAAGCAAACCCTAGTCATGTAGTGCAATACAGATATGTTGGCAGAGAGAGTAAAGTACTGGAATGATTTAGTCTGTGGTTTAAAAAAAGGGGGAAAAAACTGTTCCACATTCAAAGATCTTCTTAACTGCTTATGTAAGCTATTTTTCCACTCACAGTCACCCCCTCATTTAATCACTGGATGTAAATCAAACACATAAAGAAAGCACTAATTTAAACCTGCTTGAAGAGTTTGGGTCCCTTTGGGTGACTTAATAAGGTGGCATGCCTTGCTGTGATGAACGCGTAAAAGCGGATTAATCCCCTTTTTTAAAAGAATGTGACACAAAAACCTAAAGTTGCTGGCAGATGATTAATAGAGTAGGAAATAAGGCAGTGCTGTTTATTAGCAATAGATGTGCTCTGCAGGACCTGGAAGACAAGGAAGTAAAGTAAACAGACAAATACTGTACACGCCCCCACACACATTGTAATGCATATCATTCACTTTGTCTGAAGAACGACCTAATCCAGGTGTTTGTCAACTAGCTGTACTGTACATCTCTTTCTCGAGGACTCTAATTCTTTGATTTGATTCACAGAGATGGCGTTTTTTAATTATGCCTTGAGCCACATTTTTCACAAGACCTCTGATTAAATTAAATGTCTTTGACAACCCTCAAGTGCTTGTAAGCACATGTTTAGACAAACAGAATTGGCTTTCTTACTCTTGCTTTCTAATTCAGAATATATTTTTGAACTAAGCGTCAAGTAAATGCAGTTGTTTAAAAGCATTTTAATGCTGACTACTATTATTTTTATTGTTTTTTATTATAACCAGTAAAGATAAGTACTAAACTAAAATGTCACAATACAACAATGTCTAAACAGAGTATGCAGTTTTAAAGTGATGTGTGTTAAGATGGACGGCTCTAGTTTGGTGGGGCTGCGTGGCTTCCGGATGGTGTTGGTCTCGCGGCCGCATGTGGGGCTGCCGGGGAGGTCTGTGCTGACGGACATGGGTTGCTGACCTGGTGACCTTGCTGGGGGTCTGGGTCCTGGGCAGTCTGCCTCTCGGCTCGTACTCCGGATGGGCTGGGTACTGTCTTGTTGGCTGCTGGGTTTGTGGGCCAGTGCATGGTTTGGTGCCAGGCTTTGGGCCGGGGGCCTCGGCTGTGTCTGGGGTTCTGGGGCGTCAGGAGTGTGTGGGGGGGCTAGCTCTGTGGGGTGGGGGAGGGGGGGTCGCGGTGGGGATGAGGCTATTCTCAGCCTGGGTGTCTGTTGTTTATATGTAGTAGAAATGCTGACAGCAAATGGGGTGGGGTTAGGTCTCCTTTGGGGTGGGCCTGGGTGGGTGGCTGGAGTCTCAGTCGGTCCCGTTGGGGTTGCCATCGGGCCCTCCTTTCATGGATGGATTGCGGGGAATGGGGGTGCCTATGGGGGTCAGTAATACCCCTTTCATACATGGGCCGAATGGTGTCGGGTTAGGGTCGGGTCGGATAGCGTGGTGTCAGTCTAGTTTTGTTCACACTCACCTCTGGAATGCAGCCGTGGGCGTGAGCAATGCGTACGTTGGTGGGGGCATGGGCTGGTTTGTTTACCTTAGCAATGACGGAGGTCTGTGATGCAATTCTTAAGTTACAGTTCTGCTGTTCTCTCCCTCAATTCACAAGGAAACTTCATTTATCCTGCTTGTCCTTATCCCTAAAAATTAATAACATTTTGACATTGACGGTTTGGGGGTGGGGACTGTGTGGGCACAATCTGTCTCCTGATGGAGGGATGTTCCCGGGTGCCCCAACCCCCATTTCTTTTATCTTTTAATTGCATGTTAGTACATCACGCACCATAAGTACATTTGAGCGGATGGAGTGAGGTGTGGGGTCTTCTCTACACCCCTGTTGGATGCTTTCCATCTGTGGTGTGGGGGGGCTGGGGGGCTGCTCTGTGACTGGGGGGCTCTGGGTGCCCCCCATGGCTAAAGTTCAAGGCAGAAGGGGAAACTCCCGGTTCTGGGACTGGTTGCCTTTCTTGGGTGATGGTGCCTAGATCTGGGAGTATAGAGTGTGTATGGTCAGATGTTAGTGTCCATTGTCTATTCCTGTTTTTGTCTTTGTCTGCGTGGGTGTGAGAGTATGTGAGTGTGCATGAGGGTGGGAATGTGTGTCTGTGTTTGAATGTATGTTCTTGTCTGTCTGTCAGGTTGGGTTTCGGGCTCCTCTCTCTTGTTGCACCCACAGGCCTCTCCCTCCTTGCTGGGCTTCCCCTTCTGGGTGGCGCCCCGGCTGGATGGCACGTTGGTGGCCCTTGGGGTTCGGAGCTTGGCTCCTGGGTATGTGCTGGCTGCTTGATGGGGCCTGGTCCCTCCTGGATGGGTTGGGTCCCTGTTGGGGTACAGGAGCCCTGAGATCTCCTGATCCGTGTCTCGGTCCTCCCGAGTGTGGCTGGTTGCTGGCGGGGCCTATGGGCTCGTCACTACGGCCCCCTGGAGTTCACTGCACTTTGGTTGTGGGGCGGCCGCTCTGGTGGTCATTGCTGCTCTTGTCTGGTGCAGTCGTGGTTCGCCCTGCGCTGTTCTCCCGGGTACTTCTCTGCCTCTGGGGGGTCCTTGGGTGTCCTAGGCCTCGGTCTCTCGTGGTCCGTTTCAGGGCATGTGGGATGTAGCTGAGGATTTATTTATTTTTATTCAATGTCGAAATTCCGCAATCACAAGCGCGCCACTGCACTCAGGTGTTCTCTCAGATGTTCACTCAGGTGTTCACTGAGTAGTCCACTCAGGTGTTTGCATATATTAAAATTGGCCATGACATCACTAAAGCACAGTGTTTAAAAAGGTCAGTTAGGTGTGAGTTTATGTTAAATTATCCTATTTTATTTAACCTATAAACGAAGGTTTGACTAATTGTAGACAAAAGAAACAATCTGACATTTTAAACGTGATGTATTTTATCAAAAGTAAATAAAAACAAAAAAAAAAAAATTCAGTATAAATGTCTCATGTTACAACATGGGCACCTGTTGCTTATAGACAAGTGCAGCCTGTATATGTACACATCTCTTTATTAGTATAAGTTAGTGGTGAAGCTTATAATCAGGTGTGCTCAATAGTCTGGAAAATACGATCATTTAACTACGACATTTTCTGACTAAATTACAATAAGAACATCTGCATAATTTTAGCTCAAATGTCACAAATTATTTATTATCAACATATATAAAAGTGGTTAAAGTACCTATTTCAGTGAGATTTCAACTGGAAATTTGCAGTTTCTTGAAACTTTATGTGTCCAGTAGTCAACACACACAGCCCAGTGAGACACAGGTTTTAGGTATTGTAATACAATATAAAGAGTAATATACTGAAATATTAAATATCCCCCAAAAATTGCTGCACTTGAGTGATTGTATTGCTGCAGACGAGCATATCGAATGAACAGGTATGTGTGGGTTCCTTATCTTCACAGCTATCTTTGTGTCAGAAGAAGAACATGCCTCTACAGGCCATCACACCAATCCTGCCATAAGTTCAAGTCTGATGTGCACCCTGCAGGTTTTTCACTGTCCCTTTCTGTAGAGAAAATACACACCATGAGAAGCCACCCCTGAGAGGCTAAAGTAAAGCTTGACAGCTACCTCTGCAGAACCTCCAGTTTTATGAAAACTTCAGAAAATAGATACAAACACTGATGTTTGCATTTGATGATTATTCTTTGAATGACATTTATTTGTCTGAAAAGAGATATTCATAATAATAATTTTAAACACTTTTAAAATGGATAAATTAATCACTGTCAATACTGCAGGAGATGAAAAATAATCAACATGCATTTTCTGTCTTTCTTGAGAAAAATGATCTGAATCCGTGTCTGAGATGCACGAACACCTAGCTCAAACAGTGATATTATGTACATTAAGGACAGAAAATACAACATTTTTATTCTTCAAAGCAGGCATATTAATATTATGGAATAATTTGATATAATTGTGTTTTCTAAAGTCTGTTGAAGATGACAGAGGTTTGTGCTAATGCACAGTATTGAGGAGTGAAAAGAAGTGATATAATGGAGTAGAAAAAATGCAGAAAACCTTTTCCTTGCAGAGAAAATAAGAAATCACAAAACATAGGGAACAGAAAGATCCTTTGACTTGATGTCGAAATTCAGTAGCAGCAGCATCCCACTTTTATACACTCCCTGTAGTCATTTTCAACATATTAAATTTGGATTAACAACAATGGCTGAATTACAATACTGGCAAGGAAATTATTTTCACCTCGCTAATGAAATTCATGAAATAATGTCTGGAGTGATTCCCACCTCACTCTTCTTCATGCACGCACAGAAGCACTTCCATGCACACACAAACCCAGTGGAGTTGATTTGAAACTTTGCTGTCTTTTCTGCTTTAAAGTGTGAAACCTGACTTGTGCCAAGTTGTTTACCGGAACACTCTGATCAAAAATGAAAATAAAACATTTTAAAAATCTTCTGAATTAAACCAACACCAATCCCACAAAAGTAAATATAGTTAGGAAGAAAGATTATATAGAGTGTGTTTGTAAACACAGGTTATTTACAAAATAAATTATCCAAAATAAATCACAAGTTTTTGAAAGAAATATGATCAAATTTAATTTCAGATGTCCACAGTGACATTATCCTGCACTCCCCTAAAAAAAGATGAGCCGTGCTAACTCTCACCATGAATTGTTCATGTTTCATGGATTTCTCTGCAGAAGGGAGTACTCACTATATTGTTGTGAAGTGTTAGGACACCTCTGTGTATGTGTGCTTTTTTTCTGTAATCTCAGTGAGATGCCGTGAGTTAGAGGCATGATTGAATAAGACAATGTGTCCACACATATGCCCATGCTTGCATGCACATGCATGTGAACTTATGAAATATGCATGTACATATTTATTAAATTATGTTTTTTTTTCATTCCTCATGCCCACAATTAGTGTGATTTTATGTAGATACTTGCTCATATCAACTGTTGGTGATGTTACAGTTGTATTTGTGTGTGCCCGTGATGGTTATCTCTGCATTCTGCAGCCAGATTCAGTCACAGTCAATTGAGATGGACTCTCTCTGATGCCGATAGCCCAGCAGAGGACACCTAAATCAGGTTGACATGCTCCTGGCACACCCTGTACTAGCACCAAATTGTTCCTGACAGTATCAAATGCATCCCATTGGGTGTTCAACATTAGTCCAGTTTCCCTGACCTCTTGTGTAGGCCAGACAGAGACAGATGATATTGGAAAGAGAAGAAATTAGTTTTAAAAAAAGGATGGCTTAAAGTGTGAATGATTTCTCTTTATCTCCTAGCAAAAGTACAAAGAGTAAATGTGGTTTAACTTAAATAAACCAATATAAACCATGCTTGAGAACATAAAAATAATAGTAATTTTTTTAGATTGCAGCAGAAAAGTTAAGCAACTCTGGTGTGTTAAATATCATTTGTTTTTATTTTATCTGTAGCATATGACAAGAGCTCTGATTCCTATCTTCTGATTGATATTTTTTACAGCACTTTTAAGAACAATTACAATCATATGATGTTGATTAACATGAATATTTTTGAAAACTTAAAAGTTTGCAGCTTCAGTGATGTGACCTGAAAAGACCTGATGCTTCATCAGCTTGCCAAGTGTTTATTTTTTAGCATACTTGTTTTTTTTTTTTTAACATTTTTAATGAAAACGTTACCATATGGTGTTTTAATGAATAGCCATCTGGAATGTCAGGTTAAAGAAACAAAGGTACCTTAGGTCTTTTTTATCTTAATAATTTTTTATTTTAAAACATCACAGTGAATCAAAAACATCGAAGAGATTGTTGTTCTTCAGCTTCAGCAGCTCCTCGGGTCTTTTGACACACGATTTCTCCTTGAGTCCAGCTGATGCCCAACACATTCAATTTCAACTCTAAAAAATAATAATGTCATGAAAATTATTTTGAAAACAGCCCACAGTTTTGAATAATGATGATTGTAGACTTAGCATGATGAGATGCTGAAGGGTTCGGAAGTTGTTATGTGAAAGGCCAAATATGGTTCATTCAGCAGTTCAAATGTGATTACTTAAATTTCCAATATACAACATCAGCATAGTCGGCATAAATATTAATACGGCAGCAAACAACTGTTATGTAATGGCTTCTATTTCCACTCTCCCCATGTGTCCCTTGTGCTTCCTTGTCACATTATGCAGCAAAGCCAACAACACATGCACATGTGCCTCAGCGAGTGCAAGCAAAGTCACAGGTTTTCCTCCACCGACCTCATTTTTTATTTTTATTTAGTTTCAAAGAGTCGCAGTAAGATCAGAATCTGTGTTTTAGATCTAAATACAACTATAAAAGAGGATTTACATTAGGTTTCACTCTCTGTGGCGGTCTTCTACAACACCAAATGGTTTAATGAAATTGAATATTTCTGTCCTAAAATAAAGCAATTAACTTATACAAATATGGGTTCCAATTCCAAATGAACAAACATCCAAATACAGAATTTTCTTTGAGAGATCTGGAACTTGGTGCATTACTGTAACATTTCTGTCTTGATAAATAAAGACGTCATGTCTGCACAGTCTCAGCATTGACTAAAAATACATCCAGATCCATTCTGGTTATCCATGATAGACATCTCTTTTTAAAAATGTTGTTCCAAATGCAACATTAGTCAACATGCTTACTTAAGTGATGGTTAATTAAATACTTGTCTAACCAGTGAAGTGAAAATGCATATGAGCTGACATATGACACATGGTTTACCATTGGCCTACAGTATAACACAAACCCTTGAACCTCACATAATTTGTAGTTTGTGTCCGGATAAGGGGTTTAACATCACGGTGGGAATGAGAAGGTCAGATATTAGATTCCAGTGCACATCATGCATAATAAAACAAAACAAAAACAGGTCATCAGTAAAATGTACTTCCTGAATAAATACTAAATGAGCAGAAATTATGCTCATGTTGTTGCACAACTAGGAGTTAACAGTCAAAATGAAAAAGTAAAGGACGTAGATAATGAAAACAAACAAACAAAATAAAATGTTAAAAAAAAATGGATCTTATGCATTCATTCAATTATGGTCAGATGTTTTAACCAATTGTCCATGACATATTTTGTGGGAAGTTTACAGTCAAGGACAGGGTTTTGTGAATTTTGAAAACAAAGTGTATGTGACGTTTGATGATGTTTACAAAGATGGTTTGCACTTTCATTGCAGTGCTGACACTCAAATCAGATTTGGATTTCTAATTTTGGAAGATGTACTATAAATGCTAATGGGCAATATCAGATAGTATGTCTCTCATGTGAACTGTATATTTTAGATTTTTATTGTAACAACTATATGAAGTTTTGTTGCAGAAAAGCAAAAAGGTAGTACAGTTTTGACTTCTTGTTTTAAAGGGCCACAGTGAGGTTTGAAGTTCCTCAAAGCAAGAAGGGTCAAGAACAAAACCCCTTTAGAAATCTGAATTGCTCACCAAATTACACATTTCCAACCTACATGGTTTTGATTTTTTACAGTTTTTTGTTGACACTGATATAGATACTGTTCAGCATAAAAAGTGTTATTTTTTGCCATTTCATGCATCCTTTGAATTTTAACAGCCTTGCAATTAAAAACAAACAAAAAAAATCAGAGAACTAACTGAAGCGGAAGAAATTAAAACACTTGTACAAATAATTGATTTTATATGCTAATAAATCTAATTTATATGTCAGTATTTGAAGATTTAAGTTGTTTGTCTGAAACAACACCCAATTTTCAAAGTACTTATACAAATTAACAAGTGTTCTGTTTAACTTTTGGAAACTTTGTTCTTAACTCTCTGAACTTCCTACATAAAAGAAAGTCAAACTTAATACTGTTCCTTGAAAAAGAGAGAAAAAGTAAGAAAAGTGCATCCTTAACCCAGCTCTGAGATGATTATCTAAAGGTCAGCCCTCCCTCCTCTCATCCTTTCTTCCATCACTCTGACTTTTTCACTCATTCGTTGGGCTGCATAAAGAGGACAAGCTGGCCTGAACACTGACTGAGTGCCTTTCACAGGTGCCTAAATCAGCCTCTCAGAGACCAAGGTTCTTGCTCAAGAAATGAAATATGGATTTCTAATTTAGGAGAATGGTTGGAAATGTGGGTCAAAGTTGCATTCATTTCAGGGTGCCTCAGCATCATCATGCTTTCGATCACCCTTTAGTTGAGAAATACATATTGGGCTGTGCTTATAATGGATGAGGGGGCTATTGAGGGTTGGTTAAATGAGAGGCTTGCATTATGTATTAGCTTTATCCTGTGAAAGGGGAGCTGTGAAGATAATCACTGTCTGATGATTGTCATTTCTTTTGTTCCCAATGTGCCCCCTTAAAATAGTTGTTACATAAACCGTACACTGTCTCTTTTGTGCAGCAGAGAATGCAAAAGAGAAAAAAGAGAGATGGGTAGAATAACAAAAGAAAAGTACACAGGCAAATATCAAGAGAGAGAGATTTACAGGGACAGTGATCCTGCATGTATAAGAAATTTTAAGAAAGCAATAGATGATATTAGACTAAATTTCAATGAGAGCATTCTAATTATCGTCAGTTTCCAAGCTTACTATTAAAACACCACCACTGTTTAAAAAAATGACTTTATATTTCAAATTCTACCTTGTACATTACAGCTACATGTGCAGTAGTCATTCTCGATTGTCAGCCATTTCTCACTGTAGCACAGTCCAGGCAGGCATGTGCGATCTGCCTGAGAGGCATTCTCACACCTGCCTTGTTCGATAGCGGAGGTCAAGCCCAAAGACTTTAGTTTTTCTGACACTAAATTTAGCTAACCGACATGTGTAAAAGCTATCTCCAAGGCAAAACAGAGGAAAATACTAACCTGATAACAACAGTGAAGGACACGGCTATTAGTTGTTTCCAAAAACAAGACAAGGCTACATTTACATTTATTTTAGCACATTTTATTTGATTCTACTGAACAGGTTGGTTCTGCTGCGAATAAAAAGTGCAAAGACAATAAGAGTCATAAAAATGTTAGAGTAGAATATACAACAAACTGAAATCCACTGAGCTAATGAATATCTACATATCTTTGAAGTTGTTGTGCTCTTTGTGATCTGACAGATGACTGCTTGTTTTATATGTTTTTAGTTTTCAAAAACCTCTTGTAACTGTAAAAAATATATATACATACATTTAATATTATTTTTCTTTACAATTACCAATGTTTTTTTGAAAAGAAAGAGATGGGGAACATTCCTGAACACAACAAATCTTATACAGTGTTTTGAATGAGCACCATAAAACCTATTTTCGTGAAACCTTTTTATAAATAGCTTCTATAATACTAAATGCTTTTTTTTTTGTCTGGCACATCTTTACATTGCCGTTGGTGTAATATTTTCAGTAATGGACACTTTATATGTTTTTTATGTCATCCGTAGAAATTTTGCCCCCATTAGAGCAGCAAACAGAAAGAACATAAAGGGAAGCGAGGCCTCCTTTTTAGGCTGACTGTCACACACACATACACAAAGACACCTCCAAACCCACAGAGGGAGACATTATCTTGAGGCGATGGATCATGTAAATGGCATTTTGTCTACATTATGAGAATGTGGAAGATGTTTTTCTGCATGACTGAGGCGCTTATCAAGTGGGACTGTCTGCACCACAAACTCAATATATTTCATCTTCAGAGATGAGGATGGGAGGCTGGAGAGGGCGAATAGTTCTGTTTGAGTGAACTGCTTAGCTACTGTGAAGTCTTGGGATTGGAATAAGAGAGTTTATTTTCCTCTGAAAACATAAGGAACAATACGGACATGATTAAATTCTGATTTGCAGAGTAGTGAGACCTTAAAATCATGTATAACTTTGGCCAGGCCACCTGACTGATTATGACGATACTGAGATGGACAAGGCTGCCCCTAAGTGTTTCCCCTGCCCACTAATCAGACGGCCTGTCAGGACGGTTAAAGAGGCTGTCAAAGTGTTTTTTTTCTAAACCAGACAATATTTATAATAGAAGTCAAATGTTCTTTTTTGCATTCATACAACAACGTGACTTCCTCCTGAACTGAGGCTCCTGTTCCTGAGACTATTGTTTATCAAAGTATGTCAAATTCCTGTCAGCTTTTCATTTTGTTTTATTCTGTATGTTTGGTTTGAAACAAGCATTAAAGGCAGTGTTTTTATTCATTGTTTTAGAGATGTTAACTGTGTGAATTTCTTAATTGGAACCAAACCCCAATAATTGAATTTTTTTTAAAAACCTCACAAGGTTAGTATCTTGTCTGACTCAGTAGGTTTATCTCTAAACCTGACTAACTAGTGAGTGAAAGTAAAAGTCAAGGAATAGGAGAAAAAATTGTGAATTAATAAGCTTCATGAATTTCCTGTCCCAAACTAAGGTATCAAAGTTAAAAATGTTTTTTTAGCCTCAATTCAGCCTCCTTAAATCATTTGTTTTTGTGTTTATCATATATTTAATCAGAGAAAATCTGCAGGTTTTGACAAATCAGCAGTAATTTACTGCCCTTGGTCGAGAACAGATTTAATGATTACTTCTTTAAAAAGTTGGGCACTCAGAATAACCATTTTCTATTATGTTACTGTTGTCTCCAGCTTTTAGCTTCAGCTTCTAAGAGCCTGTCTCTCTGACTCTGTTTTAGTTTGCATCTCTTAAACTCACTGATCATTTAATCCAGTTACTAGTTTGCAGTTGCATTCTCATTAGTCAGGATATCGTTTGTATCTCTTTCATCTCTGTCTGTAAGTTAGAGTTGCACTTATTTAGGGCTTTTTTACTGTCTTCCTTCTCTTTTTAAACATCCATTTTAACTTTATTTGTTTTGTTTGTCCTGACTACTGATCTGCAATCAATGACAAAACTGGATATCTGAATGAAGCGTGCTTTGTTGGCTCTTTTAGTTTTTTATTTGATGTTCATTTAAGTAGTTAAACTACTATTAACAATTTCTTAATATTATTATGTGAGCCCATCATCCTCATTCAGAGATCTGCCAGTCTCATGCTGTGTCCTCAGATCATTTGGATTACAAGTCTGGTCAGTCCTGATAAACCATGCACACTGAAGCAGCAGTAGTTCAAAACAAGAGCGCATTGTACATCATAAGAACATTATAAGTTTTGTCTTTCTGGCTCAGCAACTCATAAAATATTGTAAAGCAGCACTTGCAGTTTGTTCCCATCTGTTTTAGTCACTGGCTCATTGATGGAAGACCACATCTGCCTGCCTACAGTAAAAAATAAAATAAAATCTGATATGGTGGTGTGAGGGTCCTGGGTAAAGACTCTATAATCCTCTGCTACTCGATCAAAACCCATCAGATTTATCTGTTCTCATACATGTTCGATGCAAAAACTTTAGGAACACACAGTTAGTAGACGTCATGCTCCATTTTGACACACTCTTACAATCAGGCTGCCAGTTCATTATCTCTGGCCTGAGGCCCTGTCCCAGCTTAGGAGATGTCAGATTCAGTCGTGTTCGTCAGCTTCATACATGGCTGAACCAGAGCCAGCCTGAGGCATAAAGGGACCAAAATGTTGCTTAGGGCCTCCTGGACAGCAGGGGGCCTTTAAAAGCACTTGAACATCGACAAAAAGCTGGGAAATAATCTAATATAGCTGTAAACACACAAAAGAAAATCTTCTCCTTCCAGAGTCTGCTGGCAGAGCATATGAGTAAGGCAGAGAAATTACACCATGACTCCAGGGGCTCATGGTGGTTACCTTTTCAAAGCATGTAGAGAAATAGTTGTACACAGTGTATTTTTATCTGTCAGTGACATTATCAAGTAATTTGATAAAATCATGCCTGTTTACTGTGCAGTTTTTGTATATGATGTGCAAATTGAGTTAAGCTGTAAAAATATATATTTCTGTGCTGAGCTGCAGAGCCTTCACAGCCTTAACTGATGTTTTGACAGTAAGTTGATAAGAACTAAAACTGTAGAAAGTCAGCCGGGTTCATGCGTTATGCTTTATGCACTGATTCATTTGTCTGGTTTTGTTTCGATATAAAAGTTACAATCTTTAAGTTTAACTGATCATTCTATGTTTCTTAAGTGTGCAGCAGATTATTCCACATGTGAATTACATGGCTTTCAAAAGTGTGAGGAAGTTTGGACTGGAATATAATGGGACTCTGAAAAGTTATAATGTACTTTTGAAATGTGAAACAGCAGTTGAAAAATGTGTTTTCAAATCGTTATAGATAACAATATTTTCCAGAATAATTTAACCCTTGAAAGTGATTTTCCTGTGATTGATATTCAGTCCTTTGTTGGCAGCTGTTGTAACAGTTGATACAGATACAGAAAACGATCAGTTTATAAGGATATTATCAGATTTAAACAGAGCCAGCTGAATATGGAATATCTCCGTTTAGTCTTCAGGTTTAATAACAGATTTTCTCTATAGTGATGAAGCTTGCCCACTGCTTCCCTTAAATATCTAACCCCCACAGAGTAAGTTTCATTTAAACTCCAGCATGAACATACAAAATATTGTTGTGATATTGAATCATGTTTTAATTAGCATTGATCAAATGAAGCATTCATGTTATAAAACCAATCATTGCTGGTTAGACTAAAGATTAATTTGACTAAAATAATTTGTCGCTGATTTGGTTTCTCATTATGAAAATATTTTTAATTAACCTATCATATGTATTTACTTTTAAACAGTCTAATTTGCAATTTAGATCTAAAAAGAGAGGAAGAAGTTATTCTAGACCAGAACATTTCTTGAATTAACTGTTAACTATTTAATGAGGTCCAACAATCCAATAAATGTCCAATAATTTCAGATAGTTTCAAATTCTGAAATCAGGAAGTTAATCAAGAGCCGGATACCATTAAAAATTGTTTTTATTTATCAGCAGGCCATTAACAAATGGGTCCTTCATAGTAGATGAATACATGTATTCTAAACAGCTGTTTTTCTAACCAAGACTTAAAAATTAAAATGAAATGAAATGACATGACAGGGCTCATTGAAACTGCACTTCCTAACTTCAATTAGCAACATGTGTTTCCTCTGACATCTAGATAAACTCCCTGGAAAAAAAAGGAAGAGTTCTTTGAGATTTTAAGAGAAAATGATGCCAGGTAAAACAACAACAGAGAAAAGCAAAATTTCAACATCATTATGGTATTTACAATTCTCTACTGTTTCAATACAAACCATAGCCTCCTTCCCAAAAACTGAACAAATACAAGAGAAACAAAATGAGGATCAACATTGGAACTGGCAACCCAGCAGAAAAATCAGGGAGGGGAGGGGGTGAGTGGCTGATAACTGTGAACTGTGGGACTCTGATAACCTGGCTCTGCCAAATCATTGTGCAGCCCCTGTCGAGCCTACGCAAGGATCTTGAACTGATCCACCTGAAAGCGTCTGAAAAAGGGAGGAGCCTTCTCGTATAATATTTTAAGCTTATTGGAGGACACTTCACCAAGTGTCTGCCTATCATATTTTGTCTTTAGGCAATCAGTAAATCAAGCTCTTGCAAATCTAGTCTGGAGAAAAGCTCACACATCTTTGCCAGCAATAAATGCACAAAGTTCTTTCCTTTGCTCATTTTTCAACCAAGAAATCATCTCTAGTTCTCCTAAAATAGATTCAATAGCTGCTTTTATGAGTTCGTCCACTGACGCAACCATGTTTGTTTTGCTTTGCCTGCTTGGGCACTTGTTGTTGATACCTGAACACCCACCCCAAAGCAAAATGCAAACATTTTTGACGATTTAGTTGGATTTTCATGAGTTTGTAAAACTCCAAATCTTTCAAGTATCCATCTTGCAGCGCAAGGTTAGGACTCGGATTTGACAACAAGGTCTAATTCTGACATATTGCCCCTTTAAAAAAGTTAAAATGCAAAGATAATTTATCTACTTCCTTTATTGAAAAACAAACAAAAAAACCCAACAATTTTTGATATCTAAAGTATTGGAGAATATTTGTTCTTTTAAATTAGGTGCCATAAAACCACATTTAAAATATGTAATCTGGAACTAACTGTAATAGCAAGTTATAGGCCCATTCAATTTTATGCTTTCTTAATGAAATACTCCAAAATTCCTTTGCATTTGGATTAATAGTAGCTCTCCATCTAATATTGTCATTGAAATTTATCATTCTGGTTTTCACAGCAAACATAGTACAAAAACTGCACTAATTAAAGTTGTAAATGACGCACATATAAACCCGGATTTTATATAAAAAATAACTGTCCTTGTACTCTCTGATCTCAGCATGTCCTTTTATTGGGCATATTAAAAAAAAAATGGGCAGCCTTTTCTGATGTTGCAATTTACTAATTTCAAAAATTGAGTTTTAAGTCTAACAAACTTGTAGAATGGTACCTAAAAAGGCGATTCTTGGCCTAGTTTTATTCAGCATTTATGTTCATATCATTAAGAAACATCTAGTTTAAACTGTACTTATGTAGAGGATTTACAAACATTGGATTCACATAGATTGATGCTCTCTTTCTTACTGGTACTAGGAAATCTGAACATTGTACACCCATTGTAGTTCTCTGCACTGGCTACTGATTAAAAGCATGTTATTACTTTTATATAAAGCTTTGAATGACCTTGCATCACAATAGGTCACGAGGTCTGCCAACCACAGTAATCTGGGGAAGCTGCATTCACTATTTGTGCTTCAAAGAAAAAGGAATGTCCTGCCTTTTGATCTTAGAGAAACTCCCAATTTGTATATTTTTTAAGAAAAACAGATTTTATTTGAATTTATATGAATTTATATTTTTTACCTCCACCAAGGAGGTAATGTGTTAGTGGGGTTTGTTTGTTTGTCTGTTTGTTAGCAGGATAACTCAAAAACGTTTGGATTTTGATGAAATTTTCAGGAAAGGTCAGAAATGACACAAGGAACAAACGATTAGATTTTTGGGGGGATCTGGATTACTGTCTGGATGCAGGGATATTTTTTAAGGATACAGACATGGTACTTTCTACAATATGTCCAAGTGCTGCTTGGTGGAGCTCTGCGCTCTCCGAGTGCTTTTCTATTTGGATTTTTTTTTTATTACTCTTTTTGTACTGCAGTTTTTAATCAACGGATGAATTTGAGAATACATTTCTCTTTTTGAATGTGTATTATCTTTATTATTATTCCTCAGAATGCACACTTTATCTGTTTTTGCTTTAAATTTAACTTTTTGGTTCTTGCTGGAAAGGACAAGCTCTATTGATATATGTGATGAACCACATACATCAATTTTAATAAAGAATGTCCAAATGCAAATAAAAAATCATTATGAGAATAACTAATCTTCTGTTTAATTATGGAGCATAAAGAAATCATAGTAGAAACTCTGGTTCATTGTAGAATAGAAATAAAATTAAGCTGCACTTTTTTTTACTAAATTTTATTTTATTTTTCTGTTTAACTAAATAACTGCAAGTTACTTCAAGTACAATATATGCTCAAATTGAATAAAATACAGTTTAAATGTACAGTTATCCCTTGTTGACTTTGTTTAGATTATTAAGTGACAATAGGAACAGGCAAATGAGATGAACAAACCAATGAGTATATAGACACTGAGGACAGGTGATTACTGAGAAGGAAGAGCTGAGAGGAGAAGGCAAAAAAACTAATTAACTGAACTAATACAGGTGTTGAAGCTTAACAATGAGCATACCTCAGAGATGGAGGAAACTCATAAAAAGTAAGACCAGAAAATGAAACAGACAGGAATGATATCAAACAGAAACACAAGGATCAACCAGAAAGCAGACTAACAGAAACGCAAACTCAGAATCCCTAATTCAACAACAACAAAACAGACACAAAAAGCCCTGAAATAACCACCACCAGAGGGGGACAAAAACACAGAGAAAGAAGAAGCACATAAAGTACTTCTGGAAAATGTCCGCTGCTGGTTTGTTGTTGGTGATAAACGATGGATGTTTTTTGTAAAGTACTGTAGCGACCCTGTTTTGATGTTCTTGGCAGATGGTGTCAGAACTGATGTCTCTGGTAGAGAAAGGGTGTACAGGTAAATACATGATGGAGGTGAGTGTCTGTGTAAGAGAGAGGGAAAAAAAGACATCTAGAGATACGAGGGTGGTAGTCATGGCTCTGTCTACCTTTGAAAATATCACATCTTAAACACCTAATGAGTCTGATTAATTCTAAATGTGGAATTTAACTTGTGAAAAACTCTGCATAAAATTGACAGTCTAAAATTAAATGTTAGTTTTATTCTTGACAAATACAAATTACAGAGAATCACTTGTGAATCACAGGAAATACTGTGTTGTGTAGATGTTGATTCATCAGTAACACAAAGTTACACTCATTGTTGAAATGCAGGATTAGAGTCAGCAAGATTAACAAAATGCTGCTTTTAGAGGAGAGATCCTGCAGTGCCACTGAAGAAGATGAAAGGTGAGAGGAGGCATCAGTCTCTAAGAGCTGTGTGGGGCGATGATGGGAAGTGTAGCCTATGGGATGTGAGAAGAGGTTAATAGAGAGGTGAGAGGATAAAAATATTTGTGAAAATCAAAGTCAAACGTAAAGCTAGATGTAGAAAATCATTATGTTGAAGTGAAATATTACACTGTAGCATTCGAAAGCTTTTTTGTGTGCAACAGGTCATTGTATAACCCATTTGTAGAAAGAGATTACATGACAGAGACCTTTAATATTATAGACCAAAGAACCTCTGCTGACCCTCTCTAATAGACCTTCTGGTACTTTCACAGCCTGTCTTAAAAAACACCATTACCAGCTACCAATTATAGTTCAGCTGCTCATCACTGTCCACTTTTCAAAATAATATCAAAAATAATTACTTCATAGTTTCAAGTTTTAAACTTAAACAATAAAGTCTGATTTGTAACTTTAGTTAGAAAAAATGTACAAGTAAATATCAAGGAAGTGCAGCTTAGATTTACTTTCACAGGACCACTAACTTTATTTTTAGCCACAGCATCAAAGGAAAACATTTACAACAACTTTCAGAAGAATGCAAATATATATATATATTTTTTGTTTTGCACCTATTTCCAAAGCCAAAAAATGGTAGGAAAATTACAAAATCAGCTGAGTCAAAATGACTTTGGATTTTATTTACCATATTTTACAAAATGTATTTTTGCCCTTTGGTTTAAAATATTTAATTATATGAGTTTCATTTGGGTGTATCATGTGAGATGACACCTTTTCTTGTATATCAAACATTACTATATCACTTTATTTCATGTCATTCAGCAATTCAAAAGTAAGGTGAAAACAGTGCTGTGTAAAGAAAGAAAAAAACAGTAAACGAGAAAATAAAATAGTTTTAAGACAGAAAAATAGATTCATTGTTTATTTATCTATGATAAGCTTTGGGGTTTATTTCAATGTATTTCTTTTAGGGTGGTCCTAAAGTGCAAACCACTCCAACAAATAACTGAATACCACAACAAACCAAACAACACAACACATAACTAAACACTGCAACAAAACAAAAATCACACCAACGAAACAGAAATCACAACAAAAGAGAAATGGGCAGGCTTGGATGGAAAGCACCCAGATGGTAAATATGAATGCAGGGATATAGAAACACACATGCACATCCTTGTAAAATGTCAGATATACACTCATCATAGAATATCACTAGCTAAAGAACTTAGATTTATTGAAATTATTATGTTTAACATATGCACTCTGATAGAACTAGTAAATTAAGAAAACGCAGTATTTGCAAAGGATTCCTTTACATAAGAAAACAAATTCCTTTGCAAATGTATATATTAACATTATATCTGGCTTAAACAACTACAGGTTTAATTTGATCATAAGGAGATGAAGAAGTACAGGCTGTCTTTACAATGAAAAATCAGCCTAGTTAACATCAGGTACCTGTCTTTCCTACTTTGAGTCTATGTTATGTTATGTTTTACATGATTGATGTTTAAATCTTGATATGTAATGGTTTTAAAATGGCTCAACTTGAACACAGAGAAAACATAAGTGACAAGTATAAAATGATTTATTGAAAAGAAGATGGAGTAGCAGAATGACATCGCTAACAACCAATGACTCCAGAAACATGTTAATTGCGATAGAGAAAAATAGAATAATTCAGAACACACTATGATCTGATTGCTGTTTTTTTTTTTAATGATCTTACTCCCAGGACATTAAGATCTGATTTGGGGAAAAAACAAAAAACTGAGTTTTTTAGTGTAGTTGGTCAAACACAAAGAAACGAAGTTAGGTCATCAATTAGATCACCAACAGGGGACAGTGACAAAGAGCAGATTTAAAGCACTTGATTTCTGATCTAATATTTACCAACACAATCAAAATCACAAGTTCCGTCATCCAAAAGTGTACGTTCATCATAACCACATGTGAAGGAAATGCAATAATGGAAGCGCAAGGTCCATGCAAGAAAATCCAGTATCCAAAAACTCAGAGGCACAAGGATGGGCAGGTTGAGAGGCAGTAGTCTATGAGGCAGAAACAGGTTGATACACGCTATGAGACATGAAAGTGTGACTGAAGCTGGATTTCTGTGACAAACACTTGCAGATAATCTAGCGAGAAGATGAGAGCATGGCATAGCTATAGATGCAAGTGGAGCAAAGGAGAGTTATCAGACATACGTGAGAAGCATGAAACTAATTACAACACATGACAGGAAGAAAATAAAAAAAACCCTTATCAGACAGGACTCATGACAAAAGGGGTTTCTTTCAGACTGAACAGGCTGATTATTACAGTCAAATCCAATTCAATTAACCCAAATCATTTTATTGAAGATTTTCCTTTTGGGTTGTTTAGCATTTTGAAATGGCCTTTTAGTATACTGACATCAAATGTTTTTGTTTTTTTTTGTAATGCATAAAAGAGGAAAATGGGTAGAGATCTGAGAGCACATTTAAAATGTAAGAAAATATCAAGTGTGGCAAAATAAAACAAACAAAAAACCAGACAAGACCCCAAACCCCCTCTACTTTACCAGATGGAGCATGTTTCATTTACTTCGAGTACATATTCATATACAGTAGTTTAAAAAAAATAGTTTATGTTTTCCATCCGTGTTTCTACTGCTGTGCCGCATGAATGATTTATTTTATATAACAGATACATTGTTACAACAATTTTTGTAAATATTAGTTATGTAATTATTCAGTATAAATTTTCAAACATTTTACATTGATAGCTTTAATCTATTCATAGATCAGCTGCCTGCCGACAATAACTAAATTGAGTAGTGAGAATCCTTAGTCAGAAATATATTATATTCTGTTTCAAGGTAATTGAATATCTTTTTAAGGGCTCGCTTGTTTATTTATTCACTTGTTGTAAATCCAGTCGTCTAGTTTTTCCTTACGTTTGCATGGAAACAAACTGAAGACAGATAGAAATGCTCTGCTTTGGAGAACATTGGCTTTCTCCAAGTCACCCTGATGGAGTCATGATTGTAGTATATGTCGACAGGAAGAGCACTTTACAAATGACTCTTGATGACACAGTGGTTCAGCTGAGTGAAATTCTCCTTATGAAAAAAAAATGAAGAAAGCACAATGGTAGAATATAAAGAATATAAGTAACATAACAATATGTTAGATCAGCGTTTCAAACCAGAATGCAAATTTGCATGTATAAGACCAGCACTACAAACTCATACAGTATGTCTATTATGTGTCTTGTGTCAGATTATTTTTTTTCTCATAATTATTTTTACTTTTTTCTGTTTCTCCTCTGTCCATCAGAACATTAGACCTAAGATTCCACATTTTCAAAAAAATATATCTACAGATTGAATGTAGATTTCACAAAGATTCATTATTTTGATTGATGCTGAAAAAAAATTCAACAGTCACTGCTAACATAAGAGGATTCAGTGACATGCTTTATGGTTTATAAAAACCTGAGAGGAAACTTTAAGTCTCTTCTTAAATCTCCCTGCTGCTTTTTCTTCTCTTTCAACTTGATCCTGACAAATGGACCAGAATAGTGCTCCCTGCAAATAAAGTTTGTGGTGAGGCTTTCTGGAATACTTTCTGTCGTTTTATTGGCTTTGTTGTTCTAAAAGACATGATCAATATGATCAATATTGCAATGGGGATATATTTGGGTCTTTAATCTTCCAGATGGGGAAGTGTGACTGGAATAGCAGCCTTGTGTAAGCCGAGTTAAGGTAAACTGAGAGATTAGAAGAATGATCTATGCTGGTGTAAAGATATATATTGCTATTGAGCTGTCATTGAAATAGAAACAGAGCTGCAAAATGGAAATAAAAAGCAATCAGAATAACAATTGAATTTGGGAGCCTTCTTTTTCAGAGCTTTTCTTTCATAAATCTTAGCAGTTTTACCTGTGGTAATAGTTTATATGCAGGGAATTTAATCACAACATACCCTGTTTGCTTTGGCAAAGCTCTCTGAGCAGTACTAAAAACAATTCAGAATTAATGAAAAGGCTTACTGTGAGCATTATGCATATTGTTCACGGGCAGAATAACGGAATATGAATAGTTTTTCACTTGGGAACTATAAAAATGTAACCCTTAGGGCTGACAGTATGTTCTAATGCGTTCTGAGTTGCATATCATCACCAAGAGGATAGAAACCTGAAAGATTAAAAAAAGATTCTAAGGAACTCACCTTTCTTAGAAATATTGTTCATTTCCTGTCATATTTTCTCCAGCTGTCCCATTGCAGAGAACCAATCAAGGACAAAAGTGCAAGATTATAGAAGGAAACATATTCCTTCCCTGATGTCCCTGGACTTCAAATGAGTAATTAAGGACTTTGCCACAATCATGCTGCCTACAGGTGGAGGAAGACACATAAATGCTCTTGTATATCATGATAAGATACATTCAATATATTCTGCTTGTTCGTTTATGCTCTCTTTTGTAAAACATAAAAAGGCAAATATTTTTTTTTTATTTCTGATTAAACCAAAAAAGAAAAATAATATAACTTTTTTGTTGTTGAGACACTAGTGCCACTGGCAAAATAACATCCTTTATATAAAGCAAATTGAGTACAGAGCTATTCTTACAATTGCTTTCTCTGCTTGAACATTCTAACATCTGTAAACTCTGATGAATGATTCATAAAATGTTCATTCTTCCCATGTGTTTTTTGGCTTTTGTTGTAGAAACTAATGCCTTTGCTCAACAGGCTCTCAATTGGTAAACAGCACATACTGTAATGGAAAGTTAGGTGAAAAAAGAATCACAATTTCAGTCCACAATGGTTCAGATTATTCACCTTTCAAGTTATTGTGTCTGGGTGGATTTTAAAATATATAAAATTCTAGCCTATCACAACAATGATTTTTTGGGATGCAACATCTTTTTTGATGGGAATATTGGAGCACAGAATGTTTTCTCCTTTAGTGAACTTAACATTTACCAAAAGACTTATGATGGTAAAAATAAATAAAAACAAGTATTTTCTGCTGCCATTGTAGGCAACCTCCCCTCCCTCCTTGCAAAGATAGCTCTATTGTTTTATGTAAATGGTGCTTAACAAATTTACTCTTTCTTCAGGTTGGAGTGGGGCATCTCGGTAGTAATTGACATTTTGCCAAGCCCGCCCCCTTAGTTACTGTTGCTACATCCAATAAACAAATGGTCAAACATGAGCAGCCATGATGGGAAGAGGTAGATCTTATTGACAGAAGTCAGCAAGCTTTCAGTGGGATCGCATTTAAATATCACAAAAATGATAAATTTGCATTTGTGTGGGCTGCACACGTTCTGGTTGGACATCTATAACAAACAGGAATAACTGTGCTTTCAGTGACTGCTTTTTTCACAATAAATGCACCTCCATGATATCCTCCAGATCAAGGCAGAAGGGGTTACAATATGCAGTGGAGGGATATATTCAGAATAAAAAGATTCACAATGAAGGAGATACAACTGCTATCAAGGCTAATGCTTACCGGTCTCAAGCAAAATGTCAGAGGTAGGTTTTCCATTCAGAAAATGCTTCATGAAAGATAAAAACAATATTATTTAAAGAGGCCATTTCATACAATTTTCAGGACTTTGTGGTTATTTCTTAAGTATTAACCAGTAATATGAAAGACTTTATATCTAAAAATGTCAGGAAACACTAATTAACAGAACTTTCAATCTGTCTGCATTAAAATTCAGGTGGTTCCGGCTCCTTCTGTCAGGCCTCGAGCAGCAGCTCGTTCATATTCATTATTCGAATTTGCTGGAATCAGATTGGCTAACAAACTAGCCTATCAGAGCAAGGTATACTGTTTCCTGCCCCGCTGCACATGGCAACGTCAGACGTTGTGTCTTCCTGTTTACTACGTCTTATGCTACAGCTTTTAGCAAGCAGACTGCTAGGCATGGTTTCAACTGCAAGAGCTGCCAAATACTAACCAACAAAGGAGTTGTGACAAGACAAAACAGATACAGGCCGTTCAGACTCGGGAGAACTTGGGTGTTATCGCCACTTGCGTAGTTTGAGAGATTAAAACAGAAAGAGAAGTTCTTGACCTGTTTTCCCACCCACCATGAAGGTAAGAACACCTGTGTAGCTAAAAAATTCAACAGAAACCTCAGAAAAAACGTTTTTAATGGAAGGGCCTCTTTAAAGTTGCGTTTTGGGGCGATATGTTCGATTTTGTTGTAAACTGACGAAAAGTGGGGGACACTATACCCAACACAACAGCAGCTAATGTCGCTAGCATTAGCTAACATGTTCACTAATGCTGGCTAAAGCTTAAGGGCTCTTTAAACTTAGCTCAGATAGTACGTTAACATCTGGCAATGATTTCCATCGTAATCATAACTTTGATCTAATTTGTGTTCTAGCCTCTAGTCAGAATATCTAGACAACATGGTAAGTAGCTAGCTGTTAGGCTTACCTTTGAGCTGGCTTATTTATGCTTCATAATGTCCGACACATTTAACAGGGAGTGGGGCCATCCACACTGTTTTATCCATTGTAGACACATTTCACGTTGTGTTGTTGGGTTTGGGAATGGAAAGAACACAACTCCTCCAGACAATCTATCAGAATACCTCGTGTCTGATTTACAAATAACACAGACGTACTACTTCACCGTCTTGCTTGGAGTCAATGTTTGTCGGAACTAATCATATAGTAATAGTTGCTATGATGTGTAATTTGACAATAGTCGTTACTCGGGGAGGGGCTGGTGAAAGGTCAATTACATTTCCAGCTTTTCTAGTGTTAAACACAAAAATATTTTGATTCCATGCTCTTGTATTTATTGAACAACTTACTGCAAACCACAGAACTAACGAACATATATACTAGGAAATCAATAATGAATGTAGATATATGTAAAAGCAAATATACACTCACAATGTTAGCAAGAAAAAAAAAACAATCAGAAGGAAATGTATAATATAGGGGGGGCTTTTATAATATGACTAAAACATAAAGATTATAATTCTGACAAACTAAGACATGATTATTTTTTAATGATGATGTTCAGTCTTTGTTTACAAAATGGATGGATGGTGTGCTCACATTTCTTGTACTGTCATATTTGCATAATCGTAGCTAGGAGGAGTTCTATATGGGTTCCAGATGTGCACAGCAACACTCTTAAAAGGCATTCCACACAACACGGATGCCCTGTGAATCCCATGATGAAACTGATAAATTTTGAAAACATTTGAAGACATTTTGGAAAATCCCGAGCAAATGGTATTTACAATTTGTCAGCTGCAGACCAGTGATAAACTGGATTCAGGAATTAAATATTAGGCAGTGGATTGAAATTATGTGGAAAAAGGCATAGAAAATTAAGTCAGATAATTTTAGATACGTTATAGTCAAATTTCTACTGTTTCAAAAGATTTTCATGAGTGAAGCACTTCAAAATAGTTGTCAGTCTTTCCAGGAAAAGACATTCCAACAAGTAAATTCTAAGGTGAAATTCTACGAAGTGTTGCTTTTGAGGTGGATGATACAAGGACATGACTGTAAAGACTCATCAACTTCTGGAATACAGTTAAAACTCTTAATCATAAATAAAAAAAATACAAAATAATAATTTCACAGACAGTATGTGTAAACACAGACCATGAACAGAGATTTAAGAAACATCTCCAGACATGTATTAAACTGAACTAAAGTCTGATCTGCTCACAGAACAGATCCTCCTCCAAGGAAAAAAGTACATTTACATAAACATAAAATCTTCTAAGAAAGCATTATAAGCATTTGCAAATGGAGAGGATGTTACCAAAAGGTAGAAAACATCTGTAAAGCAAAAATGTGACCTCCTGTTCCCATAGACAGATGCTTTCTTCATCTGGGTAATGCATTAAAATTCCATCAATGATGATCACAGACAGGAACAAAACCTCAAAAAACCCTTGGCTGAGTCTGACCCACACAATGAACAAGTCAGACTTGAAAAAGGTATGTATGTGTCTACTTTGCAAATACAAAGAAAAAAAGAAACTCATTCTCTCAATATTGATGTTCACCATTATATCACAAAACACAAGCACATGCCCCTAGATAAACAATCTTTGGGAAGCAACGAGAAGGTAAGGATGATCTATATTGCTTAAAGCTAAGCTCCAGGTAACTGTCTTTTGCAAAGTCATATGACTGACTCACATGGCCCTGAACATAACCATGAACATGCAGAAACATACACATATGTGCAAGGCACACATTTACATAGACACCTACAATGTCACAAGTGCAGAGCAGGGAACCCAAGGCACTAAAAGGGGAAGCTCAGGGGTCTTGATGAGCAATGGAGTGCAACAAAAGAGAGACAGAGAAGAGGAAGAGACAGAGAGGAGGGAAAAGAGGGGCAGTGCTTTGAGCCACTGTGCAGTCACAAGCATCAAGTGATGAGAGAGGACAAGGTCACAGATCATAGGCAAGGGAAATATGGGCATTCGTGTATGGAAACACACTTCCCCACCCCAACTCCCCCAGCAGTTCACGGAAAATAAAACATGAAATTTGAACCCCATGACACACACCTGTGCACAAGCGTGTTGCTCTGTATGAACAGAAAATGACAGTGACACCCGCAAGACACAATCAATCCTTCTAAAATTAATTACTTTGATCAAATTATGAATTTCTGCTGAAGGCAGATAAACATAATACCTTAAAGTATAAAATACTAATATTAAAACAAATACTGTTTGTTTTCATACAGCCTTGTATGCAATTGTTTTTTAAGGACCAATGCCTCAAAAGGGCATATTTCAGATCTGTTTTCCATAACCTCACTAGTGCCCCCAAAAGTCAATAGCAATGCATAAGTGCTGACCTGAGTACAGCGCCTGTAGGCAGTTTGTTAAGCTTGCTCCCTGGTGAGTGCGTTACAGACGGGTGTTACCCAGAGTTGAAGTCTATTAGTTCAAGTTTATTTACAGCCAAATGTCCAGAGACCCGCCTTTGTAATGTTGTTTGGGGGAAAATAAGAACTGAAATTGAATGAAAAGCATAACACCACATGCATAATTCATGGATATCATTATCAAGTGCACACAGACACACAGATGAGAGCACACATACAAAGCACAGAGTGAACACATATTCTCAAATACAAACAGTCAAGGATATGTACATGCATAGGCCATTATGTGTGCCTATTATAAGGCCTTTTTGGTCATTCATCCTGGTGCTGAACTCTGGCCAATTTTCCCAGCAAGGGTTCTATTTAGGCATAATAACACAACAGCAACAACATCACAGCAAGAGTCGAGGACTGCTTGTAACATGCAATGAAGGAAAAGCAATAAAAGTGGATATTTAGAAAATCAAAACAAGCATTGGTGGAGAAAACTCTGTGTTTCTCCTAAGAGAAAATTTCTACGCATTTATATGGGAGATCTTAGTGGGTAACTCTACTGAAGAAATGTGAGTATGTGTGCATGTATATACAAAGAGAAAAGGCAAATGAGGCTCAGAAAATCACCAAGATGGATAATGAGAAAGGCAAGATGAAGGGAAAAATGGAGTGTGTAAAACATAGAGTGTACTGACAGAAAAATAAAGAGAGCAAAAGGTGAATTAGTTTACTTTCTCTCTATATTTCTGGCCTTGGCCTTCTCATCTTTCTCTCTCGAGCCCTTTTGACCTTAAACTTTCTTTGATGTACTTCTACCGACCAAAGTAGCTCAAAAAAGTCCTTGCATGTTCACACACTCTCAAACAAAAAGAAAAGAAGCACAGAAGTTTCAGAACAAATCCACATTAATGCACTCATATATGCCTGCACAAATTTGCACACACTTGCCACACACAATGTTGGCTTACCATTAGGAGTGCTTACTGAAGCAGTACCCCGGTAGAGAGAGAATTCAACAGGATTCTCCAGTGAATAGTGAGAGATTCTGGTCTCATTCAGCAGACAAATGAAGCGTGAGCAGTCTGAAGGGCACATACCCACACTTATACACACTTAAACACACATTCAATCCTACTTCGAGCAGACATAGCTCGATGTATACACACATATAAGCTGGGCAGTGCTCAGTACGCTGTGACACCTAGCAATGAAATGAAGCTGCAGAGAACCTCTTAATGGATATGAAGCTGTTGGCTGTGTAGTCAGGGCAAGAAAGGAAAGAAGATGAGACACGAGCATGGGCTTGACATAATCTAACTCTTATGTGTACATACTCAGGCTACACACACAGGGTGTCTGTGCACATCTCAAAGGTAACCTGTAATTGTAAAGTATTTCAATGTCATCAAGCAACCATTCACTGATTGATTAGGAAGAAAATTCAAAAACACTTTGTGCCAGTTAAAAAGAAAAAAAAAAAGAATGAATGAAAGAAAGAAAGAAAACAGCTGAAAAGTGAGAGTAGGGTTAAAATATCCAGAAAGGAGAATGTATTAAAAACGAGATAGAAGATGAAAGTGAATGGAGCCAGCTCTCTAATGCTTCCTACATCTCTCCTGAGATCTGAAAAACTGTGTGCGTGTCTGTGCTTGTTTGTGAGAGCACAGAGCACAGAAAGCTCCTTAAAAGATAAAGAGTATTGTTTTAGACATGCTTTTGTTGTGCTGCACACCATATCCACACATTTCTTGCACTTGCCAAAACTCCCATATCTCTTTCAACCTAATTGAAGTGCATGATGCTGTGACGTTTGAGCAAAAGTAAACACAGAGAAGGAGAAAGTGATACAATTTTCAGATCAATTCAGTATTGTTTGATTTCTTATCTTTATTAATTCCATCAGTGTCAAACGTTTAAAAGTAGAGGAACAGTGAGATAAAAACGACAACAAATAACAGAGTTGATGTTGAATGTTTGAATATTTTACTGCTGGCAGCTAATTATAGCAATATACATTTTCAAGAGATATACTCAAGTAATAATAACATCAACCTGACCTTAAAATTATGGAACATATGTTACAACAGGTACTTTGCAGTGCATTTAACCACTTGTCTACACTACTTTAGCAAGAAATAAAGGTGAAATAAATGTGTTTAGATGGCGTCAACTCTGTCACTCCATAGTTGTTTTAATGTTTTTGGCTGCCAATATTTCAGAGTTAAAAACCTCTGCAGCTCTAGTTGAAGATCAATCTGTGGACTCACGATAAAAGGTGTCTCACCCTGCCTTGAACTTTTTGTGAGTGACTGTAGATGCAAGTAAAAGCTCAATCAGTCTGAGTGAGAGACAGAGGCAGAGAAATAGATTCCCCCTTGGCTCCAACAAACCTTTATCCTTTACGCTTCATCCTCAAATACTGCCGCTCTCAAAGTTCAAACACCTGGCAGTGATTCTTATGTTCTGATTTAGCCCTCCTCCAAACTCCCCCAATAGCCTCATCTTCTTCCTTCTTTGCTTTGTATCTTTTTGACCACCTTCCGTTTTTTTTTTTTACTTGGCTAGTGTTCATTACTCACTTACTCAATCATTTTCCGTGCTCAGTCTTGGAGAGTCATCAGTCATCATTACTAGCTTTTCAATCCGTTTAGACTGAAAGTTAACATGAACTTCTTATATTGATCCACAAATTTAGTAAATTAACCAGAAGTTTAACCTTTGTTCATAAACTCAACTCTGAGGTATTTTGCATTAGTTTTCAGGTTTTTTTACACTTCATATCAACAAAGTTTAAAGAGAGGGACAAAAAGTTCCAACAACTTGATAGCATTAGCAATGTTCCATTAGTTATTTGTCATTCTAATATATGATTAAAGATTGGTTCTGCATACATGTGTTTTCTGAAAGTACTGTGGTTTTATCATGCTGTTCAAAAACATTCAGCACAAGTTAAAGGTGGGATATGGAACTCGGAACACAATAACATGGCACAAAGCCTTCAGCCATCTGGGTGCCAGGCTCGTTTACCCACACGCCCTCCAATGCTGAGATTGACCAATATTCCTCGCCAAACCCACTCTGATCTCCAATCTGAGCAATGAATTAAAATATCATAAGTCCAGCTCACTAATCATGCTCTCCAGTCCCGCTGATTACACACTGACTCTGATAAAAGCAGCTCCTACCAGTATTGCTCAGTCATTGATTCAGTCGGTGGCAAAGAGTTCATAGTTGCAACGCGGCTCCAAAACTTCCTGCAGCCCCTCTTAAGATCCTCTCTCCTCCCCACACACCATCATGCACGCCCCACTTATCCAATAAAATAAAAAATAAAATAAAATCCTCTGTGGTGTGTCTTCCAGTCCAAACAGTGGCTCGAAGCGCTCATCCACTTCACCGACATGTAGCTCCGTGTTAGCTTAGCAGCTAATGAAAAACGTTTCCACACAGAACTTGCTCGTCACATGGGAAACCACAGGGCAAACCCCCTATGGCAAGCAAATAAGGTATATAATCACCACATGTACACTCTCAGAAATAGAGGTACGAGACAAGAACATTTTTGTACCTATAGGTAAATTGTTCCCTCAAAAGTACAATATTGGTCTTTAAAAGGTCAGAAATGTCCCTCTGAGGGTTAAAATTGATATAAAGTACAAATTTGTACCATTTCAACTGCACCTGCAACCCTGGCCAAGGCTGGTTAATCTCCCTTTTATTAAGTTTCATCCATCATTTTCAATATTATGTTTCAGAATGTTGATTTAAAACTTCAAAATGTGGCATAATTTTACTGTTTTAGTGGAAAAACTTCATAAGGTACAAAAATGTACCTGGACTACAGGGTACACCCCCAGCGACAAGAATTTGTACCCTTCTTGTCGCTGGGGGTGTACCCTGTAGTCCAGGTCCATTTTTGTACCTTATGAAGTTTTTCCACTAAAACAGTAAAATTATGCCACGTTTTGAAGTTTTAAATCAACATTCTGAAACATAATATTGACAATGATGGATGAAACTTAATAAAAGGGAGATTAACCAGCCTTGGCCAGGGTTGCAGGTGCAGTTGAAATGGTACAAATTTGTACTTTATANAAGCTGATTGCACTTTCCACAACAGACCTATAGAAGATTTGCAACATCTTGGTGCAGACATTAAAAGATCTCAGCTTCCTTAAGAAGTAGAGTCTGCTCTGACCTTTCTTGTAGATGTATTCTGTGTTGCATTTCCACTCTAGTCTGTTGTCCAGCTGAACTCCAAGGTACTTGTATTCCTCCACCACCTCTACCTCCTCTCCTAGGATGGAAATACTGCTGTGTTGATTCTTTCTCCTCCTGAAGTCAACAATCATCTCCTTAGTTTTGCTGCTATTTAAAACGAGATGATTGTTACTGCACCATTTCACAAACTGACTGACCAGTTCTCTATACTCAGCTTCTTGTCCCTCACTGATGCACCCAACAACTGCAGAGTCATCAGAGTATTTCTGCAGATGACAGGACTCAGAGTTGTACTGGAAGTCAGAGGTGTACATTGTGAAGAGAAATGGTGAGAGTACAGTTCCTTGTGGCGCTCCAGTGCTGCTGACCTCCATCCCAGATACACAACCCCCCAGTCTCACAAACTGTGGTCTGTTTGTGAGGTAGTCATAAATCCAGGAGGTTGTGGAGGAATCCACCTGGAATTTATGGAGCTTCTCACATAACAAAGCAGGCTGAATTGTGTTAAAAGCACTTGAGAAGTCAAAGAACATGACCCTCAAAGTGCTGCCTGATTGGTCCAGATGAGCGTGTGCTCTGTGAAGCAGGTAGATGATGGCATCTTCAACCCCAAGCCCATTACGGTATGCAAACTGTAATGGGTCCTGAAAGGTGCTGACCTGCTTGTTGAGGTGAGCCAGTAAGAGTCTCTCCAGGACTTTCATGACGTGAGATGTCAGGGCAACTGGTCTGTAGTCGTTTGGTTCAGCTGGTTGTGGTTTTTTAGGTACTGGAACAAGGCAGGATGTTTTCCACAGCACAGGAACTGTTTTCTGTCTCAATAGGTAAATTATAGGTACTATAGGTACTATAGGTAAATTGTTCCCTCAAAAGTACAATATTGGTCTTTAAAAGGTCAGAAATGTCCCTCTGAGGGTTAAAATTGATATAAAGTACAAATTTGTACCATTTCAACTGCACCTGGACCTGGACTACAGGGTACACCCCCAGCGACAAGAATTTGTACCCTTCTTGTCGCTGGGGGTGTACCCTGTAGTCCAGGTCCATTTTTGTACCTTATGAAGTTTTTCCACTAAAACAGTAAAATTATGCCACGTTTTGAAGTTTTAAATCAACATTCTGAAACATAATATTGACAATGATGGATGAAACTTAATAAAAGGGAGATTAACCAGCCTTGGCCAGGGTTGCAGGTGCAGTTGAAATGGTACAAATTTGTACTTTATACCAATTTTAACCCTCAGAGGGACATTTTTGACCTTTTAAAGACCAATATTGTACTTTTGCGGGAACAATTTACCTATAGGTACAAAAATGTTCTCGTCTCGTACCTCTATTTCTGAGAGTGTACCCAGTGCTTCCAGCTGCTTGACCTGCAGACTCCACAGTACCAGCCTCACTGTGCTGGATCATTTACGGTATTAGGCAACCCAAAATGGTGCCCGCTGCTCTTCCAGCTATTGGCTGGTAGACGTAAACAAAATGCCGTCGTGCCCGCCAAAATTAATATTTTATAATATTTTACCTCAAATATCATTTTTCAAGGAAATCCTGTATTTTCCTTCTACAACACTATGAACACCCTGTGGAGGCATTATTTTGTTAGAACTATAGCTTTTAATGAAAATATTCCATATACCACCTTTAAGTGATCATTCTAATTTGATGTTTTGCTGAGAGGTCTCACAATGATGAAAATAAATGTTTGCTTTAAATTGCAAATTAAATCACACCAACTTTACCTTTGTAAATCACCAGTATCTAAACATCTCTGACATATTCACCTTTATCAAGCCTGTGATTATAATGTACCGTTTATTAAACAAAATAGTTAATGAATCATGTATAATGTAAATTCAATGTTATTGTGGGAAAAATGTATCTTAACTAATTGCATTGTTATGTACTAAATACAGTTTGGGGTTAATTACATTTGGGCATTTATGCACTTTTTTGTATGTTAGAAAAGGCTGGTGTTGCAGGGCTAATCCAAATTCTTAATAAAATAAAATAAATTGAATGTGGATGGCTATTGCATCCCTTCTATGTCAAATATGTTTGATAAAGCCTGTTGGAGCTCCAGATGTAAAAAGAAAAAGATGAAGGGAGTCTCTGACAAGTGACACCACTTGTGTCGTCTGGCAACTGGAGAGTCATCGGTTTGAATCCACGCTCCGCCCAGAAAAAAGCTTACTTGGCCGTTGTGTCCTTGGGCAAGACACTTTACCCATCCTGCCTGTTTGGTGGTGGCTGGAGGGTCTGGTGGCACCTGTGTCTAGGGCCCTTTCCTCTGTCAATGTGTGTCCCAGGACAGCTGTGGCTACAATATGTGTATAGTTTATCATTACCAAACATGTGAGTGTGTGCATGAATGACAAACTGTAGTGTAAAGCACTTTGGGAGTTGTCTGACTTAAGAAAAGCACTATACAAGTACACACCATTTACCAAATTAACTTCCTAAGGGAAGTCCCATTTTAAGGTCCTGGGGCAGTGTTAGATATAACCGTGGAGAATGGGACTTAGCCATGTAGACATAAGGTTAGTGACTGTATTCATACATTAAGAAATGTGTTTGGTAAAAATAGCTCAACTGAGAACTGAATAATTTTCTTTCTCGCTTCAAAGTTAGATTTATTTATTTTATTATTTTGGATACAATGGACTCAACGTTGTTCAACAAACATTTCTGAAGAGGGTTTAGTCTTTATACCTGGAGGCTATGTCCGCTTTTTGTGTTGACCAGGGCATGCACAGTTACATGTGAGAAACATAACTTCATGCATTAGCATTTAGAAATTCCACATATTTTCTCACGCAAACATTAAAATAAGATAAAAAAGTGAAAGTTGCAACCTACAGTTGAAGTCGCAGCCTGAAGGTTGCCCGGAGCTGTTTCCAATAAGCATCACTGGGGAGAACATGAGAGACCTTCAGTTTCTACACAAGGAAGTTTGAGTGGGCTTCAGACAGCCACACACCCATCCACATGAAAACACACATTTGACCTTTTAAAAAAGACTCTTCTACTGATAATCACATTGAAAAAATGAGGAGAATCTTAGAGCATTTCTGATCAAACAGTCAAGTGAAACTCATACACATTGAACATCTTCACTTTCCTGTCAGATATACAAATTGGCATTAAACAGCATTACACAACTTTGAAGTAACAGCAACCAGAAATTTAGATGATGTGCTTGTACTTAGTTGATATAAAAGTGCAGCATATATATATATATATATATATATATACAGTGGGGCAAAAAAGTATTTAGTCAGCCACCAATTGTGTAAGTTCTCCCACTTAAAAAGATCAGAGAGGCCTGTAATTTTCATCATAGGTATACCTCAACTATGAGAGACAAAATGAGGAAAAAAAATCCAGAAAATCACATTGTCTGATTTTTAAAGAATTTATTTGCAAATTATGGTGGAAAATAAGTATTTGGTCAATAACAAAAGTTAATCTCAATACTTTGTTATATAGCCTTTGTTGGCAATGACAGAGGTCAAATGTTTTCTGTAAGTCTTCACAAGGTTTTCACACACTGTTGCTGGTATTTTGGCCCATTCCTCCATGCAGATCTCCTCTAGAACAGTGATGTTTTGGGGCTGACGCTGGGCAACACGGACTTTCAACTCCCTCCAGAGATTTTCTATGGGGTTGAGATCTGGAGACTGGCTAGGCCGCTCCAGGACCTTGAAATGCTTCTTACGAAGCCACTCCTTCGTTGCCCGGGCGGTGTGTTTGGGATCATTGTCATGCTGAAAGACCCAGCCACGTCTCATTTTCAATGCCCTTGCTGATGGAAGGAGGTTTTCACTCAAAATCTTACGATACATGGCCCCATTCATTCTTTCCTTTACACGGATCAGTCGTCCTGGTCCCCTTGCAGAAAAACAGCCCCAAAGCATGATGTTTCCACCCCCATGCTTTACAGTAGGTATGGTGTTCTTTGGATCCAACTCAGCATTCTTTCCCCTCCAAACACGACAAGTTGAGTTTCTACCAAAAAGTTCTATTTTGGTTTCATCTGACCATATGATGTTCTCCCAATCCTCTTCTGGATCATCCAAATGCTCTCTAGCAAACCGCAGACGGGCCTGGACGTGTCCTGGCTTCAGCAGGGGGACACGTCTGGCACTGCAGGATTTGAGTCCCTGGCGGCGTAGTGTGTTATTGATGGTAGCCTTTGTTACTTTGGTCCCAGCTCTCTGCAGGTCATTCACTAGGTCCCTCCGTGTGGTTCTGGGATTTTTGCTCACCGTTCTTGTGATCATTTTGACCCCACGGGGTGAGATCTTGCGTGGAGCCCCAGATCGAGGGAGATTATCAGTGGTCTTGTATGTCTTCCATTTTCTAATAATTGCTCCCACAGTTGATTTCTTCACACCAAGCTGCTTACCTATTGCAGATTCAGTCTTCCCAGCCTGGTGAAGGTCTACAATTTTGTTTCTGGTGTCCTTTGACAGCTCTTTGGTCTTGGCCATAGTGGAGTTTGGAGCGTGACTGTTTGAGGTTGTGGACAGGTGTCTTTTATACTGATAACGAGTTCACACAGGTGCCATTAATACAGGTAACGAGTGGAGGACCGAGGAGCCTCTTAAAGAAGTTACAGGTCTGTGAAAGCCAGAAATCTTACTTGTTTGTAGGTGACCAAATACTTATTTTCCACCATAATTTGCAAATAAATTCTTTAAAAATCAGACAATGTGATTTTCTTGATTTTTTTTCCTCATTTTGTCTCTCATAGTTGAGGTATACCTATGATGAAAATTACAGGCCTCTCTGATCTTTTTAAGTGGGAGAACTTACACAATTGGTGGCTGACTAAATACTTTTTTGCCCCACTGTATATATATATGAGAGACTGGGAGTTTGTGGTTTCTACACAATATCTTTAGTGGTTGCTATGACTGCACTTATCTGAACAGAGATGAACAGAGATCTTTGATGATGTTCTCAGGAAGTGTTTGGATGTCACAGGCCTGAGTGATCCAATGACCATTGGTACCACTAAGGCCTTGACTTTTCACAGATGTTCTATGTCCTCTTTGTGCTCTTGATATTTCTCAAGCTTCACATGTTTCTTGACAAACACCAATTTGTGGGATTTGTCTAACACCACACAAACGTGTCTGGTTGGTTATCCATCAACTTTTTGTCCATTTGGATGTGACAGTCCCAGAGCTGTGTCACTCTCCATCACTCTTGATGGAGTCTTCCACTTTGGACCTCCAGCCCTTAATTCTCACTAAAGTTCTCATACTCTGTTCTACTGAATAGGGTATAAGGAGATAGTAGATGCTGGCTTCTATTGCTCCTGTGCTGTCATGAGTGTTGCCTCCATGCTTTCCTTCAGTCCAATCTTTGATAAGCTTGATTTGTTCATGGGTTGCATGTTAATGATTTGATATATAATGACTTGATTGTTCTGTTTCCTTAGAGAGCTGGCCTGCAACAGTTAGTTTGAGTTTGTAAATGCTGTAAAGATCCATATAACATTTTTTTTCTGTTACATCCTGTGTTGTATGCAACAATGAAACATGAACATGACAAATTCAAACCATTACACAATTGTCATTTTAAACAATAGATGGGAAGTATAGTGGCAATAAAAAGTTAAATAAAATCAGAGTCTGAACCGCTTTTTTCCTGTGTCTCCTGGTCAGAGAAAAATCCTACAGATAACAGATTCCACAATAAAAGTTGTTTAGGGATTTTTTTTACTCACTCAGTGGGATAAAATCCTATTTTGGAGTCCCACATTGTATACTTAGAAACAAAATAGAGAGTCAGCCTGTCACTAAAGAGTGAAGTCTAACGATATTAGCTGGAAGGTGGACACCACAGTGGAGAGTAAAGAAAAAAATAAGACTTTGATCAGCTTAATTTTACCTGATATTGATTTTGTAATATACTGTATTCTTTAAGATCTTTCTTGAAACATCCATTGAATCAACTTAAGACATTTCTACCTCTTCTTCCTCATAAAATCTGCTTCAAATTTGTGAGATGATGATCATTTGTGTTTAATGTTTTTTTTTTCTGAAAAAAATGTTTTTCCCTTCTTCAAACTAATTTTTCATGTTTCAACAATGTAATATTTCACAGATTATAATTAAAAACACTGACAGCTCGACATTGTAATTACATCTAGTATTTAACAGTGGATGAACTTGGACACTGCATGTGCAGTACAAACTATTTAGTGTTAGGCACCAGACAAAAAGCAAGCAGCTTGTTATGCTGTTTTGCTGCAACTGCAAGGGGAAGTGAATGTGCAGGGGTTCACTATGGCATTGCATAGTGTTGTAGTTATACAATGTTGGATCAGATGGATAAATAAATCATGAGAACTAAAGAGCATGGGCTAAATCCCTGCAAACTATGCAAACAATACCATAAACCCAGAGTCAGTAGCTACGTTTACATGCGCCAAATTTCCCCAATCTGATTAAAATCTTGGTCGATCGGAATTCCCAAATCCGTGTTTACATGGACACTAACTGAAATGATCTGATCATGCCATGAGTACACATGAACCAAGCACTCAATCAGGTTAAATGAGTTGAGCATGCGCACAGCGAGTTGTCTTTCCGGGGGAAGAAAAAAAAGTAAACAAACTCCGTCCTTTCTGCATGTCTTTCCCGCCCCATCGTGTGCTCAATCTGACTCAAGTTATCCCCAATATGGACCTTCTGCGGGTGATTACCGTTATGTTTGGGTTTCTACTGGTCGCATTAACCAAGCTAGCGGCTGAATACATATTGCTACTGCTCCTCCACCACAGGAGAGGAGAGCAGGATGACAGGATGACTGCACCAGCAGACCACTTCTGTTTACTTCCCGCTATGTTTTCTACTTGGGTCTGCGAAAGCAGAAAGACGTCACGCTGAAGTTGTACGCATGCGCAAAGGGCTCTTTTCACCCTTTCTTTCCGAATGGGTGTATACATGCACATCTATCCGAATGAAGATCGGACAAAACCACCCCTCTCGATCGGAAGTAAATTTCTTTCGGATCAGGCTGCATCGGATCAAAACATTCTGATTGACGTGTTTACATGACGTCTTTTTTATCCGATTGGGCGTTTATTCTGATTAAATGTGCCCATGTAAACGTAGCTAGCGTTGGAAAATAACATTTTATTTGGTGTGAGAGAGTTTTTGCAGTGGGTTGACGGAAAGAGTGAAGATGTCAAGTGTAAACATGAGAGCCGCATTAAAAAATACATTGTACAGTTATTCTGTGTTGTCAAAGGATTAGACATAGATCATACCTGACATATCTGAAATAAATAGAATACAAGTGAAAAACATCTCAAAACAAAATTCAAAAGAAAAAAAGAGTCAATGCTGACTTTTACAATGTAATTGTTCTGCCTCATACAGGTCAGGACACGAGATGCAGACTGTGAATAGATGTCCCTGAGATAGTACAACACGTAAAAGCAGGATGTAAAATGCAGGCTTGAAAAACATAAATGAAACTCTTTAACCAAGTGCTAGAAAAGTATACAGGAAATCTATCAAGTAAGGGCTGGAGGTCCTGCAGTCAAAGTGAAAAATTCCATTAAGGTGGTGGAGAATGACAGGGCTAAGATAATGTGGGACTTCTAAATCCAGGTGGACAAATGTCATGGCTAACCAGCCAGATATTGTGTTGTTTGACAAATAACAGAAAGAGGCATTCGTTACTGATATAATAATCCCAAGAAATAATAACATCAAGAAAAAGGAACAAATAAACCTAAAGTAATACAAATGAGTGAAAGTAGAAATAGGGAACTAGTGGAAAGCCAAGGCCTCAGTGGTACCGGTGGTCAATGGAGTGCTTTGTGCTGTGACACCAAACTGGAATTTTCTGGAAGCAACAGTATCTCATTGCGCTTTCAAATGTACTTTTAAAACAGAAATAATGCAAAATCCAGAAATTTGGAACCTATTTTCTACACAAAACACTGCAAAAAATGAGAATTTGTATACGTGTGTGATTTTTCTAAGTTCATATAAGTAATCAATGAACAACATTCATTGTTCCAAGGCAACAATTGTTTTCAAGGCATGTGACGTGTGGCCCTACCCAGAGGGGTTTCATTGCTCATTTGTGGAAAATCTTGGAAAAGACCATTGACTTATAAGATGACACAAAATATAAATGTGTCCTGCTGATACAAAATTATTGTACCTTTTATGTAATACTAACAAGAAAACATTTTAATGTTTAAATGCTAGGCGAAGTGAGGAAAAAAAACAGTTTAGTTAAGACTAAAATGGTGCATCAGCATAGTTTTTTGACTGAATTAAAAGTTTAATTCATGTCATGACTTGGCTTAACTATTGCACTTCCATGTACTCCAAGTGTTATTTCACCTGCAACCAGGAAATGGGAAATTTTGCAGTGGTGAGTGCCTATTTCAACTCGGGCTCTAACCCTGTCTCAAAACCTCACTTTTGTTTTTTTTTTTTCTGTACAAATGTGTTACAACAAATACTGCAAAATTAAATTAAATAACCAAAGTGACAATAGTTTAACAAGAAGTGTCATAACCTAAAACTACAAGTTATCACATAGCTTTTTAATACACTCTCATGATAATTCATTTTTGTTTGATTGTACGATTCCAGAACAATCGTTTGTTAAATTTCCAGAATCAAAGAAGAATCAAACAAAAAACCAAGAGAAGCAAAAAGCTTAACCTCACTAGGGATTTTTGGTAGATTTAAAGTCTTAGCTGTAGAAATCCCCTGTGAAATAATTGTAATCTTGTTCTAAGTGCAGCGAGAAGCTTGATGAAAAAAAAAATCATTTTGCCTATTTTGGAAAGGAAGTACACATTCAGTAATAGTAAATGTTTTAACAGAATTTAACTGAAACAAGAAAAAAATGTACAAAAAGGAACTTAGAACTGAGCAACTGAAAGTTCTGATTATGGATTTTGGAGATGGGATGATCTTCAGTAAAGTCACACAGTTCTGTTGGAGGGTCTTTGAAGCTGTCTTCTGTCAAGGCAGAAAGATTCATAGTACCATTTCCCTCTGGGCGTCGATTGATTTGAGCAGCTTAGGGAGTTTTTTGACAGACTTGTAAAGTGTGTGGGTGTCCATGTCACAGTATAGACTGATGCCATGTTGGAAGGTTGTACTTTGAGCTACAACGACCCTTCTCTCATGCTGAGACGGTGAAAAGTCATATGCAGCTGTCAGGAGAGGGTGGTGGGTTTTTCTCAATGACAACAGGTGTTTGAATATTATTCCAGGCGTCTTTTATAAAGAACTGTTCTGGAAAAAATTAACACAAGAGTATCAGGTTTTTTTCAGTTTACAGTTTGATTGAATCCACTCATATCCATTCTGGTTGTTACTGTTGCTATTAACAACACTAAAGCACACAATGCCTCTTTGCCTTTTATGATCGAGGCAATCATTACTATTGTGCCCACTTGCACCCTCAATTAAATTAAGAGGCTGTTTTGTTCTGGCTTTAAAAAGCCTCTGACTTCCTCCAGGGACTTAATCCCATAAACCACTATGGCCCACTGACATCATCACTTTAAGCCGCCAGGCACCGCGGTGTGCTCCAGAGGAAGAAGGTTTGCTTTGAATTTGTGTGTCTCAACAGTTGTTTAAAGCTACTATTACCTGATATTTAGGTGTTACAATGATTTCTTTTTTTTAACAGACATGCAACCAGATTGGTTTCAAATCAGTTTTGTGCTCTAATAAATTATAGGTTACTCATTATAAAATGAAGGAACAAACTCTATTAAATTAGAAACATAAGCAGTTTAGTCAACATAAAACATATACAGTTAAATCCATGTTTACCTTTTTCTGTGTCACTTTGATGATAATAGCGTCACTTTAAAATTAGTTCAATTCCCACAGCTGAATTTATTTATAGATTCCTGATCTAATGTCTATTTCTGGTGATGCAAATCAGTTGGTCAAAAAGGCTCAAAAGCAACGATTACGTTTAGTTGGTTCTTATCAGTACCGTAAGTTAAGCACAACATTCAATAATGGTAAAAATCAGGGTGTCTTTGTCTTAAGGTTTTCTGTTGCAGACTGGCCAGAGGTAGAAGCTCTTGTTTTACTTATTTTTTTATTGTGTGCAATAAGTAGAAGAGCAAAACTGAACCAGAGCCAAAGTCACTGTGTGCAACATACTTGCCAAATAAACCTGCTTCTGATTTTGATTCTAATTGTTAGGACTAAATCTGCAGTGAAAAGGAGAAACAGGGAAATATGAAATCTTTGCCTAAACAGAGTCTTTAGGCCTTTTCACAAAATAATTCTGCAATATGGCTGCAAGGACAAACACCCCTTTAGGCCATCTCTGGTCACTCATGAGTCACCAACCGAGGCAGAAATGTCCTGTAACAATATGAGCTTACATAAACAAAAGAGGCATAGAGTGCCTACACAGAACTGTGTGACAGATATCTTCTGATCTAAATCTTGCAGCCATTTGCTCACATACTGGCTGTCATCGCTACACGACACTGAGACACATTGCCAGTTTACCCTTTCATATATTGACCATTTTGGATCTGTCACCACCTCCTTTGGCAGTTCAGAGGTGTAACAGTGATGGGCTGGCTTAGATCCCTCCCCTCCAACACACACACCTACACACACAAACAGACACACCTGTTTTTAAAGTGTTTTGAGAAGCAGGCTTTCATTTTGCAACCTCGAGGCATGGAACACTAAATAACAAAATCTAATGGAATACCGATGTGATCTATACATGGAAATTATTGTATTTTTAAGATTGATTGTTGTTGTCAGTAAATGGTTTGGAACTTGTGCTTGTGTATGCATGCCTTTGTGGTTTGTGTAATATATATGCTTTATTACTGTTGTATTAATGTACCACCCCAGACTTGAGGGCAAGCAAGCCAGGGATTAACCCTGGGAACAAAAGACAAAAACACCAACGTGTTTCTGTGATGTTCACAACAGGGGATTAGAAGATTTCCACTGACGGGATAAAAACAATACCTAGTGTTTTCTCTGTCCTCCACTAATCTATTGCTTGTTATATTAAGAGATGATGTATTTCATTTTTTCTCCGTGTGTGTTTGGAGCTTTTTCATTTCTACTTTTCTTATCCCACTACTAGGTTTTAATGGTTAACCTGTGTTTTGGATTTATCCCTCCCCTCGTAGGATTATGTCAAGCCTAAATAATCCTCAAACTCAACATTTTCTCTCTTTCTCTGAATACTATAATTTCATTAAAAAAATAAATTCAGGTAAAAAAATAACAATTTTAATGAAGGTAATGTTTTCAGTCAAACAGTCATTTAAAGTATGAAAAGGATAAAAGTATTACAAAACACACCAGCAAACTAGTAAGCAAGTCATGCGAAGAAATGATAAACTTCATGGGTGTCAGTCCCATTATACTTTTTCTTTTCATTAAAAACACGTCAAGCCAATTGTCTAAAGTTTTGTCAGACTGAAGCAATACAAGCAAATGAAGAAGCTTCTTTTGCTTTTTTGACATGGATTATTGGATTTACGCATTATTCTTTCAAAATGTCTATTGGGAGGAAAAAAAAGTTTTGATAAGGGCTGTTATTTTTTTCCTTCGGCCCTTGTGGATCTAAATGTAATTAACAAATAAAAAGATTGAGTGATAGAGTTACAATCAGTGTGACAGCCAGAGATGATAGCGGATGTTGACACAGCTGATATGTGGAGATGAGAAGACTGGGCTGTGACCACACGGATTGGTCTGATGTAATTGGAATGTTGACAAAAATAAACACTGCTTCTGGAGGGCACAAATTATTCTAAATGCCAGCCTGCCAGGCAAAAATAATCATACCCAAACAAGCCTCGGAGCTATCAGTAATCATCCTTTACCCCCTGAACACAATAATAAAAAAAAACTCTTAAAACAGAGATGTTTAAACATAGATAAAAAAAATCCATGAAAAACCATTGCCAAAAACAAAGACCTTATTCATGACAGTGATTATAGGAGAAAAACACAGTGAGAGTAATCAGAAAAAGAGCAACCTCCAAGGCAGGAATAATCAAACATAGAGTGCCTGGAGGGCAACAACAGCAATAATCAAGTACGCACACTGTCACTCGAGCCTGTTCATCAGGTTTGTGTTGTAATAATATGATGAGGTTGAAGAGATTCTTTAAATCTGAAGCTGCTGTAGAGGAGCTTGGACACACGTAAACCAAACCCTCAGTTTTGTTCTGGGGATTGTCTGACTTCACTGTCAGTAGAAAGTATCAGTATTACTTTCTGACAAGAAAAAAACTTTAAATAATGAGACATTTGCCAATTACATTCTCAAAGAACTTTAATTTACAGCAAAACTTTCCTGATGTCTGAAAATAATTTAGTTTTGTATTGCATCTTGCCACTAAACTGTCATTCATTTGTCTATTTTTTAACCTTCAAATCTATCATTCACCCCCATGACAAACAGCATCTCCAGATTGACACTTCTGATGAGCCATGGGGGGGTGCACTCCAGTCAAACAGACTCTTTCTGACATCTAAACACTAGTGGGCATGTCCAATCTCTGAAACTCATAGAAGGACAACACCAGTACAGAAGAAAACTCAGGCTGAAAAGCTCTGTGGTATTGTTTGCTATAGTTTTTCTCTTTTTTTTTTTGTTCTTAAAATGATAGATATTTTAGTGCGTAGAAATATCTGCTACTGCCTTTTTTTCATTACAGAATCTGCAGAGATGTGCGCTTTGTTAACTGCGCCATCATTCTTCCATCATCCCCATCAGCTACTCATGTCTTGGTCTTCTTTCAAATCTTCCTGACCTTCCTCAAATAAACCCATCAGCTGTAATCAACAGCTATCTCATCCCTTCTCCTACATTTACTTTGACATAGACAGAGTCTAAGGCACACGGATGCACAACAGTGTTAACTTTTCATACAGGTCTTTTTCTCTCCGTTGTTGACTTTCAAGGCAGGGACAGACTGTTCTAAAACCTAGTGGCATCAGTAGCCATTCAGCACCCATCACATGTTGAGTTGACCCATAACATTCATAACCACTTCTTTTAGAGTCATGTGCAAAATGATGGTTAAAAATATTCAACATAATGCAATGTCTTAAACCTTTGCAAAACAAATACCTGCAAATGAATGTGTCTTTTAATTTTTTTTTCCCTTCTTTTTAAACAAACAATAATAAGTTAAACTATTTGCGAGCTAACCAAATGCTGCTGGTTTGATGATTTATATCGTGTTGATTCTCAAAATATTCAGAAGATATAGCGTACCAATAAGAATGTCAGAGACAGCAATTATGCAATCATAGTGTTTCTATTTATAGAAAGTCTGTTTTACGTTGTTACCCCTCATCAAACTTTAAACTTTATCTTTGAAGAGTGACTTTTCAGTCAACATATTTAAGCCCAATGATAATTATTACCATATCAAACCTGCTGCAGTAGTCAGGCATGACAGCTATAGAGGTGAACAGATAAAAACAGAATTTATACAATCAGTCAGGTGTTTTCTATACCTGCATGTCATGGGTCAGGGTCATGGGGGGCTGGTGTCTATCACTAGTGGTCATTGGGCAAGAGGTGGGGTTTTACACCTGTATGGTTCACCAATCCATCACAGCGTCACATAGAGACAAACAGCCATTCACACTCATACACTTAGACCTAACGACAATTTAGGATTACCAATTTAGCTATCATTCATTTTCTGTGGTCTGTGGGAGGAGACTGGAGTACTAAAAAATGTCATGCATGTATGGGGAGCTTATGCAAACTCCATGCAGAAAGGTCTTGTTTTGAACCCAGAACTTTCTTACTGCAACACAACCACCATGTCATAAAGCCTCCCTTTCATACCAGTCTCTGATTGGAACTTGGTATGACATTAGATTTTACCATGCACATTCTTCACATCATCTTTTCACATCACAATTCTGATCAGAAGATACATAGAAGGCTTTTAATGTGGCAAATACAAACAGCCATTGTAAATACAGAACCTGGCGACAAACACTTAAAGTTATAAGTGCACCATTAAACAGACGATATTGGAAGCTTAATTTAATGTGATAAAGACCGGCTTGATATTTAAAATGATTCAGATGCGACATCACTTTTAATCTATCTTCTCCTTTATGTCTCATACAAACGTCCACATATTTATACACATTACCATGAACTCTATCTCCCGGGAGCACTCTACTCTGTACTCCCTCTCAGTCCCAAGGCTAGATTATCTGAGACACAAAGAAAACGCAAAGGGGAAAGAAAGAGCAGAGGGAGCTTGGTTTTTGTCAGTGTGTCACATGGCCGCATGGTTAACTACCTAATATGATTAAATTTAGCAGAGGCACAAGTCACATTGTCAGTCCAAATCAAAGTCCACCCGCTACTGCAAGAGCAAAACTGGCCCTTTATGAAAACCAAAAGAGATGAGAACAGAAAAGAGCAGAAATTCAAACAAATACCACACATGGAATGCAAGGAAACATATACGGCAATAATGAGGCAAGGGAGATTGAACAAATGTTAACCCATCAAATGAACTGTCTGACCTGAAAGTAGCCGTTAATAGCAAATCTCTGTTTTCTCTGTACAAATGAAGGGCTATTGACAAGTACTTATAGTGTCAAGTATGAATCTAGCCTTCTGACCTTGTGGTTTGATTATCTGCCTTGGGACTGAGAGTTTGAGAGCTCACTTCTCAGTTGGTTTATTGTGAGGCATGAAACATCTAAATTGCTTTTGAGTAGAGTGAACGAATTGACCTGTGGTCTGCTTCAAAGCAATGGTAGATGAAGTATTCTGATGCTTTACTTAAGTAAAAGTGGAAATCCATCAATGAAAGAAACACCCTTATTATCCTAAGAACATTTTACCTGAAATCTCTTACTAATAAAAAAAGCTATCGGTGCCATAATGTGATGAAAGGGAGAAATTTACCAAGAATTTGATTTGGAAGTGTGTGGGTATCTAAAACACAAATGTGAATGACTTTGATGATTGTTTTAGTGATTGAAATCTATAACATGTATGGCTTGTCTGTTTTTATGCCTCAGCAGTAGTAGTATACAAAAATGTAAAAGAATCTCCACTACCATGCTCACCATGGGTACAAAAAAAAAAAAAAAACTGCCAATAATGTTTATAGAAAATGAGCTGTGAAAAGGTTCTGGTATTTTTAAATTTGAAATGAGTCTGTTTTAGGGTGAAGCACAAACTGATTTGCTGTTGTATTAGAAGCTAATTTTGTTTCAAAATTATTTAAATGATGCCACCAGAAGCGCACCTGCTTCATTTTAACTTGTTGTCTGAGCAAAGAAATTTTTCTGCAGATTTAAGCTGTTATGACTGAATGATTAAAATCAATGCAACATATTTCAAGGAATACATTTATTACCCCCCCCGCACACACACACACGTTTTGTATAGGATTCCATGCAGACCACTTTCCCTTTAATAATTAAAAATTAAAAATATTTTGTACTGATCCAAAAAGAAAGACTTACAAATAGAAAATAAAGGTTTTCCATTTTACTACAGGTGCTAAGACAGTTTGGACTAGAGCCAAAAAGTCATGTTCTATTTGTTTTTACTAATGTAAAATAACAGTGTTTACAGGATGTGTTCACAGCCTGCATGCTTCTCCTCCAACTTTACTTTGGTGAGACGAGCCTTTTTGTTCATGGCTCATTAACATACCACTGAGACTTCCAGCAATTGACTTTAATGATATTTAAAACTGGCTGTAAGCTGTTTGGCTGTACATACTGTGCAGTCTGAGCAGTCTGCACTGGACATGCATTTTCAAACAAATTCATTAGTTTGACAGAGTCTTTGCTGAGAGGCTAATTTGTTGATGTTTTGTTGTAATTTTGTCTTCCTGCTGATTCTGTTATTGTACAAATTTGGGTCTGTAGAGACACAATTGCATACTAAATGAATATTGCTATTCAAAACAGGGTTTTAAATCACAATGTTAAAGTAAAACTTGTTTTCATGAGTAGAACTTTTATTAATTTTGACTGAAGCACAGACTGAACAATTAGATTATATAAATTCAAATGTTGATATTTACAAAGGCAGAGAAAAAAGTGATTCTTATGTGCTTTTCTTAAAGTCAAAAGTTCAATAGATTGGATTTTCATCTTAGAAATCCCATTAATCACGAGTTACAGCTGGAGGGGCTATTTCCTTTTCTAATAAAAATAATGTTTTAAATACAGTTAAGCTGCAGTCTATCAAACAGGTTTAAGCTGATCTATTGTGAAATTACCCTGACATGTATCACACTATAAATCAGATTTTAATACTTAAGAGTTTTTGCCAGGTTTTAGATGCACAGTTCATAGTAGAAAAGTAGATAGTAGAATGTTCTTTTAGGATTTGACTTTTCAAATTTAGACATCTTTATTTAAATACATATTATTAGAAATATTTTTAATTACACAAACAATATAGCAGTGATGCAAACCTGACTGGTTCTGTACAGGCACCTGATCTGTATCATAATGAAACCTTTCTGTGTGTTTTAAGTTCTGCTTGAAGACAGGACTTAAACAGTTTTAATACCAGGGAGAACTTTCATAACACTAATCTTCTAAAGTGAAGAAGCAACTCAGTGTTGTTAGTGTCGCCATACTTTTGTCCAACACATTTATGTAGTGATATCTTTTTCATTGCATTTATAATGTCATTTCAAAACAAGAACACTTTTACAGAAAAAGTAAATGATTTCAGTTGAAATCTAATTATATACTCCACAAAGTTTATTTTTTTCTACTGTTTTAATTGTATATGTTAAACACTATTAGATATTGTTGTTACCATCCTTGCTTGAAGTTTGTTTGTATCACCATATAATTCAATTGCTGCTGTTCTCTTGTCTATTCCAACTGGAGCCAGAAACTCCAACTATTCCCTCCATATGAATCTTTTTGCTTACTTTAGCTAGTCTCCTGACCCATCTAAAGGTTGAAGTTAGCTCTAACTTTTCCAGCCTTGTCTGCATCTTTTTGTTCCTGTATCTGGGATCATCATTTCTTACAAGCTTCTCTTTTACAGATTTTTAATACCACCTTACAGTAGCTATCAGTTCCCACACACTAAAGAGTATTTGTTATTCACTCTTCTCCCGGCGCTAAGTGAAGGGCATAAAGGACTGCCAGTCTGGTCCTCATTATAACAATATGTGTGATACCTTTTACAGTTGTCAGTGCGAGGGGGTAAATCTGGCCACACAGCTCCTTCTGGCGGGTGCTTGTCACATCAATGACCAGTGCTTCTTTCTGATTTGCCGTCGCCAATGGTTACAGTCTAATTTTGATGTGTGTTCAAGCCCCTCTGTGCCGAGATAATTAAAAACACCCCCAATACAAGTTACAGTGATTGCTTTGTAAAGTTTTTTTTTTTGTGTTTGTTTTGTTTTTTTACTTGCAATTATTTTTTTTTCTACTTTTGCTTGACAGGTGTCACAGTTTTGACATACACATACCCCGGGATGTAACAAAGTGATGTTTGCAATGACAAAAATGCAGAGAAAAGTGACAGTTTTTTCCTCCTAATCTTAGGAGATAATTACAGTGTTTACCAGCCAATTGTCAAATAATATACCTGACATTTCAGGGCTTAGTCAGTTGAGAGACTCTTTAACAGTTGGGGAATCTTATTATTGTTTGCAGTAAGCCTCACTGATCATGAACTCACAAAGGATTATAGAAAAATGTTCATTAGAATGTCAGTAAATGTTAATTGCATCCAGAGGGATGAGATATATTGGAGATGGGATGAAAATACAAGAAATTCAGTCCATAAAACAATGACATACTTGTGACAGATCTCATAACCAACACTGCATATCAATGTATTGATTCATCGATACTCCACTCCACGTGCTGTTTCAGTTTACTAGATTGTACATCACCCTTATGCACAAAAGGTATCAGTCAGGTACAAAAGCACAAGCACTCACACATTTTATAAGCTTGCTGTGCACACGCACGCTGATGAATTGAGTAGCATTTTTCACCAGGGAAAGGAAAAAAAAATGCTCTATAACAAAAATGTCAAAGTCTTTTAAGAAAGAAATATGCTTTAGCACATAGCATCAATTGATGAAATGTGACCTTGGTTTCTTCATTTTTTCCATATTTGTTGCATCAGAAAAAATTAATGGTGTTGGGTGGGTGAGGGAATGGAGAAGGGGAGTCAGTTGAGCAACTACATGGAGTCAGTTTTTATTATTATTAAAAACCTTTGTCAAGATCATAAGATAAAAATGGATTTAAATATGACAGCGTATGCATGAGTAACTTCATAACTCAGAGAACCATCCACTCACTAACCTAGATCATACTCTGTTTGCAATAACTCGTCCTAATTACTTTCCAGGATCTATTAAACTTGTGAATTGAATAGAACTGTTCTCTTAGCACAGTTTATGGTGCTCATGTGTGCTTTAAGTGTTCTTCTGCTGCTCGTGGGAGGAGTTAATTGAGCTGGGAACTGAGGATGTGTTTGATAATTTGGGCAACCCACACAGCAATTTACTGACCGGAGCAATCTTCATAGTGTAATAAGAGTTAAGTTTACAATAAAGAAAGGTGAAAACCTATATCTTTGAAGTTCACAGTTGAATTATAAAATACGTAGTGTTCAGACCAGTTGCACAACACACATACAGATTCTTCACACTGAAAATCTATGGATTTGCAAAGCCTCCCGAGAGTACAGGTAAAACAAACTCCCTGACATTGTCCTCATGCTGTAATTCAGGGGTGGGCAACTCCAGGCCTCTAGGGCCACTATCCTGCACATTTTAGATGTTCCCCTGTTTCACCACACCTGCTGCAGATGAACAGGTCGTTAACAGGCTTCTATAGGACTTGCTGAGAGGTTGCAGATTTGAATCAGGTGTGGTGAAACAGGGGAACATCTAAAATGTGGAGGATAGTGGCCCTCGAGGCCTGGAGTTGCCCATCCCTGCTGTAATTGAATCTATTTATGAAATGTAGTCAGTCTCTTTGAAATGAATTAAAATTCTATTCTAAGATCAAGATAATTAAATTCAGCTCTCCAACGAGCTGGTTGTTTTTGGCTCCCAAATTACTTTTTTAATCAATCCTAATTCTAGCATCTGTAGATTATTTTTACCTTTTTGTTTCATGTCTGTGCATTTATGCAAATGTAGACAACAAAATGTAAATATTCTAAACTTTCAAATGTGTTTATTCAATAAAATTTCACCACATGTATAATGTTTAAAACAAATATGAAAACAAAGTGTAACTATAAATGAGTGTCTATCCTCATTCTACTGTCTGCTGCACTGTATCTCAAAGGGATTATTTTTTGCAACGTAGGACACCTGATTGGTTGTATTACACTAACACAATCAGTGAGATGTCTGAGCCATTGCTAAGCAGTGTGGTTAATATCATGTTATAATTATTGGCACAAAATATATACATTGTTAGATGAAGGGAAAAAGAAGGCTCTCAGACAGAAGCTGGCACATTTAGCCTCTCGCAATAGACACATTACTGTGGTATCAAAATTGGTCAAACACATTCACATCATCAGAGATCTAGAACATTATCTGCAGGCTGAAAACGATCCTCACACAGGTATTTTTATGTTCCATTGGCTACTATTACTCACAAACACTCAGTCACCAGCTTGATCTTTGAGACTTTTGAGGCAAAGCTGGTTATTCCGTGTCTGTGCTGTTCGTCAGATCGTTTTTTAGAAAACATGAACCCTTATTTAGTCATAAAAACTTTACTGAGATCACACCATCAATGTAATTTTTCAGAAAAAAACACTAATTGGAGCTAATTCAAGAATCAAACTGTACAATGTATATAACACACATTGCAGCAACGGAGTGATGAAAAGCTGTTCTAGAAACATTTTAGCAAAATGTTCCATGTCAGACAAATACCTAGAGTCATCCTTTTGCCCAGTCTTACTTAGGGTTCTGAGTCGCATTTTAAATGTAATTAGATAGTTGTACATATCATATTTTTTAAAATATATGTGTGTTTTTTTTGTACATTTTGTATTACTATCTTGTTAGTTCATTCTGTTAACATCATCTTTTTCTATTTTACTGCCAACAGTGTTATCTCTGCTATCGGTTACAGTGACACATGACCCTTCCCATCTACCAATCCATTTTGTCTGACCTCTATTTCTCACTCTCTTCCCATTTCTGTGTCTGTCACTTGTCAGGTTTTCAGTTCCCTCTATGTGCATCCTGTGCAATAACCCCACTTCTCCAACACAGTTCTTTCTCAGCCATTTCACTGGCTTCTTCCCCCAGAATAAGTCATTTTTCCCAAACACATATGCCTTCATTTTGTCCATAGTTTACCCTTTTTTTTTCCTTACTACATCCAACTTCTCAATCTATTTTCATTTCAATTCCCTTCCCCCAGAGGACCAGGGCCCTAGCTCATGAAAGAGTCATCAGTGGTGCATAGCTCTTAATAAAAGCTAATCTGTTTAAGCAGCCGCCAAAAAGGTCATAGCTTTGGCTTGCAATGAAAAGAGGAAGGGAGAGTAAATGATGTGAAATAGAGGATTTTAAGGTAAAAATGAGAGGCCAGGGGAACAAAAACAAGAAAAAAGGATGCGCAGCTGGAGTGGATGTTCATTTAACTGAACTTATATAGCATTTGCACATATAAAGTTACACAACTAAACATTAGGATGGTAAAAAACTGCCCATAATGGTGCAAATGATTGTGTTTTCTGTGTTCCCCTTTGGTTCAAGATCTGAACTGCATTGTATTGTACTGTCATGAATCCAACGTTGGTTCAATGAGAAAGTGATTTGTGAACACTCCCAGCCATCAGATCCTATTATAGCCGGTGCAAATTATATTAAAATGACTGTACGGAGACATGCAATGGTAAAATCAATCAAAGATCTATGCACTTATTGAGAAACCATCAGAGAAGGGAGGGAAGTGTGTGGGGGGGGATCAATACAACATAGTAACAGTGAAACACATTGTATGAAAAGTTGGCAGAGGGCTGGTTAGGTCCATCAAATGGTGAAGATAGAACAGGAACAATAGAGCATCTTATGATGAGAGGGACATTTACTGTGACAACAGGCTAAATCAATACTCTCAAAATAAAATGGCTAAGTGTTCGCAGATTGATTGCTAGCCTGTATATGATCTTTGTATAACACTGATGGCCAAGTTGAGTATAAATACATTTTGTGACTTATATTTATCAGGCCTAACAAAAATGTTACACTGAACACAGATATTTAAAGAAATGCTGAGCAGCTGACTGACGACGTTATCAGACTATATTAATCTATCATAGGTTACTGCTTAGTAATGCCTAGTAATAACAAACTAGCCACTAAACTTTAACTGCCTCCTATTACTGTCAATAATATCCTCTACATACATTCATAGATACACTTTGCCCATATTTTTACAACAAAATCCTTTTCAATTTGAATACTGGAATTGATGTTTCAACTTGTACACAATTTCCTCTTAAGATGCTACTTTAATTCCTGTCACCTAAAGACCCACAGTACCCAGACCTTCCTTATCAGAGTCTGTTTAACTTAAAATAACTGACTTATCCACAAACACTGACTTCAGAGACTGGGAAGATTTATCATGAGTATGGGATTATTGTGAATATTCAGTGACTGAGACAGCTTTATTGGTTGGATATTGGTCAGTTACTATTCTTCAAAGACTCAAGTAATATAAGTTCACTAAAACTGTAGGTCTATAAAAAGAAAAATCAAAGATCAACATGTTGTTCTCAAGATTGTAACTTGACCAGATGCAAAGGTCTTTGGAAAAATTTACATGCAATAGCCTATTTTTTACTACTACTACTACTACTACTACTACTACTGTCATTTAGCAGACGCTTTTATCCAAAGCGACTTACATTGAGAGAACATACAAGCAAGAATTCAAAGAGAA
>SSNP01000038.1:3238302-3299102 GCA_006937955.1 Pachypanchax playfairii | reverse complement strand
TTTTTTTTTTTTTTTTTTTTTTTTTACTGCTACAAGTTAAATTTTCCTTTACGATTGGGTTCTTTTTCAACAGCTAAAAAATAGACAGATTATACCAGCAGATACTCATAAGATTATGCAACATTGGGTGACAGTGTAGTAAGACTGGACCCTTCAATACAACACACTTAAACTGGCAGCATTTAGCAGTTTAACTCACAATAAATGAAAACGTGCAAAGAAGGTCCTCAGTGATTGTCTCAGGTTTGTGGCAACAATTCTATGACAGAATGTGAACAAAGACACTGTTAGTAGTGGTGTTACCAATCTGCATACGTTTCCACACACCAAATAAACACTTCAGGTTTGATATACATTATTCAGTTTAAAAACAATGTTCCAATCCAAAATTGTCATCTCAAGACAGGTAAAATTCTGGCAGTAACATACATTTATAGGTTAGCATGGCCAGATCATGTATGGTCAGGGCAGGCAGGTCAGGTAACAAAAACATCCACAAATCCAGAAAGTAAATGCAAGAGGCAAAATCCTTAAAGCAAAGAATGGTCAAACCTGAATGGTAGTTAGTATCACTGTGGCATCAATAACTGAGGTGATTTTCAGCTGTACGTTGACAACAAAGTTCTTGCTCTCGTCATATGGGTATGTTGCAACTTTCCTCTGGTCTACCAATTACAATGTTACCAATGCTTTTTGTTGTAAGGTGGGAGAAGGGGCCCCCATGTCTCACTCACTGCAATTTCAAGCCGTTGTTGTGAAACACCTCCAGCTCTAAAATTATGTGCGTTGATCATCACATATGCTTGGAAATTTGTGCAAAAGCTTCTAATTTTCAAGATAAAGCAGCACCTCTACAGTCAGAACCTGAAGGCATTTCTACGCAGAAGATTCGCGTGGCGCATTTGTGGAAAGTCTTGAAGCAGACCATCAATTTGATCACACAATTCTGAATGGGCCACGAACACTATATTGTTATAGGACTGCCATAAGTTGCATTGAGGAACCAGCAGGAAATTGTCCAAAAATCGTTAGTATCACTTTCTCAGGAGTTAGGGTTTTTGTGATCAGGTCTGTAGGTAGTACTGTAAAAATGTTAAAAAATAATGAACTCATCTCTATTTATTTTGTTGATTCCTAATATGCATTGATGGTCAAAAGTCTTCTTACTGCCTCTTAACATTTTAAATGCCTTAAGTCTGTAATCAACAATAATTAATAGTGAAATGTATATAAATATAACAGGAGCAGGGCTACCACAAACAAGAAATTCACTGGAACTTCATCAGCTGCCAAGTTTATGGGACCCTTGTTTTCACAGTCAGAGCCAACAAAGAAGGATTTAGTGTTCTTTGCTTGTGGCTGAGACAGAGTTAGCAGAACTGGCTGTATAAACTAAATAAAAATGTTGGGTGTGGGGGCTGCCCATTTGATGGCATGCCAAATAACATTCAGATGACATTATGTAAATGTGTCCCATGGTGAAAAAGATGTGTAATGGATGAAAAGCCTGATGTTTTACGTTCAGAAAGAAATCTGCTTCTGGTGTGGATTTTTTAGCTTGAACAAGTAAGAAAATCTACAAATTTTATTATAGGAAAAACCTCAAAAGCATGATGCAAACTATTTAAAACAATAATTTTATACAGAAGAAACTCCAAACTTGAAGGAAAAATAAAGTAAAGCAGAAATTAAATATATATTTTCATTCCATTTTTATTTTGTCAGAACTAATGATCAAACAGTACTGATGAGCAAGCTTCAAGGACTGAAGTCAAGAAGATAAACACACTTTTGGAAAGCAGCTCACTGCTTTCTATCAATGCAGCAGCTGAAACACTGACCTAAAAGAAATCTAGACCATGCATCTTCTCCTTCTTCTGTTGTTGAAATGGGGAACCATGACATCTTGTTCATCAGTGCTGCATGCTATATTTCTGGAATCAGAGTCTGCACACAAGAAATAAGGGTATCAAAGTCCTACAAACTCACAAATATCCAATAGCGGTATTTTGTAGCCTGAAAAAAAAAACAACTAAATTTTAGTTATTAACAATGGCACTAGCAAGTTATTCATATGGATGGGGGGAGGGCACTTGGGACTGGAACCCCCACATTATGGGCCCTTGAATTGCTTCTTTTCCTTATTCTAGTGCTATATATGTGTTTATGTGATGTTACAAAAAAGCATGTGTCACGTTTTCTTTTTGAGTCACTAAAGGATTTTTGGAATTTCAAAGTTTTTGTTTGTATGATAATTTTTTTAACATACAAAGATCATATTTATATTTCAGAGGACTTAGAACAGGTGCCTTAAATTAAATGCTATAAAACTCTAAATATTATTCCTGGATGGACCATCATCAAGAACTTGTCAATCTTCAGCATCTTTATCAGTCAACTCAAAGAAAATGTTTCTGTCACTAAAAAGAAATTCCCAGTTATGAAAGGCAAACATTCATGATATCTATAACATTAGATATAGACCAGTCTAAACAAACATTTTGTTGAAATTAGGTTTAATAAATAGAAATTAAATTTGTTTCCCTTCTAATAAGCCCTTGTACCTTGACAGAAACTATACATACTTCTCTGAATAGCTTGCAGGGTCAGCTCTAAGATTTTGCTCTTAACACTACATTTTTAAATTCCTCAGAGCAGGTGGACTTCCCACTTCCCAACAGAAAAACTAAAAAGACAAAAAGCCACTCCAGTACTGAACGACTTCCAGCCCCAATGGGACTTAGCGGATTAGTCAGGAGTGAGGGAGCGAGAAGAGAGACAGACTCAAGAGTGAAAGACATAAAGAGGAAAGTAAGAGGCAGAGAGATTGGCTTCTCTTTTTCTATTCCCATTGTGGGCCATGGGCCGTGCCGTCTGAATGGCTATGCTAATAGGCAGCTGAAAGTACGAAGAGATAACACAAAGCCCACTTGACTTCCTGACACCTACTTGAGTGGGGACACAGTGTTTTCCATGGCTAGTTGTTATTCATTGGACCTGAAAGCAGTCTGCCTGTCAGCCTTTGGTTGGACACTTATTTTGTCTTCAGTGTGAAACCGTCGCACAGAGAGCAAATTCTCGTAACAAATGATGGCTTAAGTATTAATTATCATTTAAATGCTTGTAAGAAATGGAGAGGGCAGAGCAGATCAGGGTCCTGATGTGGTTATGGAAATTTTTTCCTGATCTTTGGTAGGAGGTCAGCAACTGGTGAGATTTAATCAACTGCAGCAGCTGCTGAGTCTTAACAAACAGCTGAATTGAACAAGAAATGATCCAAGTACCTGTCAGCTGGTTGCTCTTCACAGTCTTGGACAGTGTTTGGATGGTGGCAGAAAAATTTTGGTCCAGGAAAATTTACTCAACTCTATCATTAAAGCTTTATAACAGTTAAAAAACAAAACAAAATGGTAATTAAAATCTTTGTTAGATAGAAGAAAAGTTAGTCTTAGTTAAGGACAGAACAATGGGAAGACTCCTGTGCAATACAAATATACAGAGCAGATGTGGGGGAAACCCCACAAACAAAAAAAATGCACACATCTCAATTCAAAAGCATTAAAATATGCAGTAAGGCATTGTTGTGGTGGGGACAGAAAAATAAATATTTCCATTACATACTGTGTGTACAACCTTTTTAATAAGATTAAAGAAAGGAATACCTGCTGAAACACCCAACTCTGCCCAGTAAAAGACACTTTTAGATAGTTTTAATGAGGGTGACTTATGATACATGGACAAAGAGGTAATCATGTACATGTTGTACTGGCAGTAAAGAGAGTGATATGGTCTTGACAGCTAAGTTGATTAAAGGAGATGCGATGGTAACTGATTAAAGGCTTGGTTTTGTCCCATATCTTTTGGACTATGACAGCTTAAGATGGCAGCTCAATGCCATAGAGGGAAAACTCACACCCATTACAGAGAGCAGTAATGAGAAGAACCCCTTTCTTGGCACAGATTGAGGCTGGCGGGTATAAATTTCTTTTCCACTTCACAAGTCATACAGTACAGTTATGTTTGATCAACATTCAAACAGCTTCTTCCTTCTTCGAACATTAGGCTGGAATCGGTGATTTGTGTCACACAGCCTTTTTAAAGTGTAGAAAAGAGAAATATCCAAAGTGTTTAAATTTTAAGTGGCTAAGTTTCAGAGATTTCATCTAGAAGAGTCACTAAAATGTTATTTTAATTTTCTTTTGCAGTGGCAGCATTTCATTGCCTATAGGCATCCTGTTCAGACATTCAATGTAAAAGAAAGACACAACACACAGATTTTATAAGTTACACAAAAAATGCCCAGAGACTGAAAGATTGCATTGGTAAAGACCCAGTAATACAGTTTATAACAAAAAAAACATTATTATTTATTATTATTTCAGAGCTCCCAAAATATTTTTACAATTACTGTAATTTCAGCTTTTAATTAACCTCCCACAAGATTATCAAAAAGAGAACATGTTTTTTATAGACTTTTAAAACTAAACATTGACAAATATCATGATTTTATGCTTTGGTTAAAACAGGGCAGATACTGAGGCTGTTAAAATGACCATTCATCATAAAATATCATCCCCAGATAGTGTATCAATCAAAATGACAGAGAGAACCAATGTGCTACTTTAGACTTTCCTTCCTGCTAATTACATTTTTTAGCCAGCTAAAGATGCTAAATATCTTTGCATTTTGTAGAGAAAAGGATTTCATCTGATGACCTGTAGAGGTAAGAGAGATACATGGTGGTAGAGAACTAGAGAAAGGGTGGGGTGGGGGTGGGGGACGGCAAAAAAAAACATCACTAAGGCACAATGGAACTATATAAATCTAACTGAGTGCATTTTATCATGGGCTTTTGACAGAAACAGGGATGGAAAAATGTAGTCAAGGGAGGGGAATGCAGAGGTGAGAAAGTGTAATACCATGATGGGACTAGCTTTGGATGCTTTGTGATTTTGTGCACGTCCACAACGCTGGTTCTTTGTCATGCCAAAGTACAGCGGTGGCAAGGGTATAGTGCTGTGATATTTCCAGCCCGCTGCAGTGACACATGTAGTTGCTTTAGGCCATGCAGGTTTAGTTAGAGTCTGACTCATGGTCATGATGTAGTGTTTTATACAGTGATAGCTTTAAGACACATGAGCCGGTATTTCCAGTGCCAGACATGGGCTGCCATTTCCTCGGGTGGATTGAAAACCATTCCCAACGGAGAACTCTGGATTGATTGTGTTCTTAGGTTAGGGGCAATTCTAAGCCAATGCTGTCACACAAATATCAAACATGTGGTGTAACAAAGAATCCAACTCTGACAGCAGAGAAAATTAACTGCTCTTATTAGATTTAGTGATGAAGTTGTGGCCTGTGTGATCAATACTGTGTCAAAGTCCAAAAATAATAATACTAGAAACAATAAAAAAGGTCAGTTTACAAGCAAGTCAATTCTACTACAAATGTCAACGCTAAGCCAACTTTAAGTTTTTTTAACAGAAACTTTGCTAAAATTGTAAAAAAAAACAAAAAAAAACTGTACAAATGTGCATAATATCTTGTTTTTAAAGAATACAGTCTCAGCTTGATTTTTAAAAAAGTTGTAAAGGATACCTTCCGGTCTTTTTTTATATTTGACAAATTGTAAACAGGACAGTGGTCTTCATCTCAATTCAAATGACATTGTCTTTTTACATAGTCATTTACAACAAACAACAGCTGATGTCAACATTTAAAAAAGCAAGCAAATTTAATTCAAACCAATTTATGGACTCATCTAAGTTATAAACATTGTCAACTCGGCATTAGGCAGTGTCAGGAACCTGGGCAAGCAGATCTCTAGCATTCTAGAAGTGTTGCATACTGTCCAGTTTAGACAAATTTATTCAAATTAATTACAAGGATCATCCAAGTCACTGCAAATAAAAAATATATATTGTAAATTTGTCATTTTTAAATGCCACTTTGTAAAAATAAGATATCCCACTAAAATAGCCCACAGAAACTGCAACTTCAGTTCAATGCAGTGGCCAATTAAATAGCAAATTAATGGTCGGTATCATGTCTAAATGAAACTTCAACACTTTTCCCACAATGTTTTAATGATAGCAACATCTATGTCAGACATGTGTTTTACTTTTAAAATTAGATGAGCTGTTCACACTAAATCACATTATTAAGTATTTATACCACAGTCTATTCCCTTTGTTTTACTGCAATAAGAAGTGTCACAAAAAGTTTCAGCACGTGATCCAAATAAACATAAAACCATGTGTATGTAAGTTAATTTGAAGCTTGAACTGACAGGTCACTTGTTGGGGCTACTTTTTAAATAATTTAACTAAATGCAACTGCTTGTTAACTACTGAGAAATGTGCATATTGAGAGCTGTGTGGTCATTAGCTTTTAAAATGCAAACTTAAGAAGACCTGATAAAGCTGATGGTTGTAGTGTTGGGAGTCAGATGAAGTTGTACATTTGCCTTTGATCTAGCCATCTGTGCTGCTTTGGCTTATTCCGTCTTGCTTTCCAGGAGATTTATTGACATTTTATAGAAAAACAGCCAGTTTAAAATCTGACTCGTTTAGTCAGTTGTACATTGGGTTAATGTAAATTGTCTATATCAGTGCAAAGAAAACATCAGACTGGGTTGCGGCTGTTTCTGCTCTTGCAAGTGACAGCAATGAGCCAAAATTGGCAACATACAAAAAATCTCTTAAACACAAGTAAACATAAAAAGTATTGGGTTAAATGGGAGAGGAAACTGAATCTCAGACATGTTTATAACTCTTGTCTTCAACCTTTCTAGCCTCACAAAAGAAACACTTCTGTCAAGGGAACGTTCTGTATGAAATGTTGATGTTTTCCATGCATGTATGAGTTTTTACAGTCCAAAAACATCCATGTTAGATTATTGGAAGACTTTAAATCAAACCTTAGATGTGGCTGTGAGATTGTGTGGTTGTTCATCATCTTTGACTCTGTTTTGATCTTTCAGTTTAACTGGCGATTTGTCCTAGGTGTGCCTTTTTTTAGATATAAAATGTTTCATATTACAGGTAATAACCACAAAGTCCTGAAATTTGTATGAAATGGCATCTTTAAAGAAAATGTTTGTGTGAGTAAGAAGCTTTATGTTTGAGAAAAATCTGCAGATTTCTAATGTTATTTTTTTTCCTGAAGGGATTAAAAATGTTCATGAGCTCAAAAGACCATTTAGACTATTGAGAATTAATCAACTTTAAAAATCATGTATAATATCATATATAAAAATCACTTTCACATTGTTTTCTGTTACTGTTGCAAGGTGCAATAAATATAACATTGAGCTGCAAGCTGGATTCGTGTGAGATTTGGAGTTTTCCACTGGTAGTGCAGACCAATCATTTCTTAGCATTATGCTTTGGGGAGGGTGTTCAGGTATGACAATAGCAGCAAGTGCCCAGACAAAGCAAAACAAACATGGCCGCTCCGATGGGTGTATGTGTAGAAGCTGCAGTTGAATCTGTTTTAGGAGAACTAGAGAGGATTTCCTCATTGAAAACTGAGCAACGGGAAGAACTTTGTGCATTTCTTGATGGAAAAGATGTGTGGGCTTTTCTCCTGACTGGATTAGGCAAAAACTTGATTTACTGTGATTGGCTAAAGACAAATCATGGTTGTCGGACACTTGCTTGTCCCTCCTCCAATCAGCTCAAAGTATTATACCTGATGCTCCTCCCTTTGTCACACTTTATATGGCAGCAGTTTCAGATCTATGTCTATCCCTGACTTGACATGGGGTGGGGCTACATATAGATCTGGAGGAGCCAGGTTACTGTAAATAATGTTAATGTGGACTGAAGTGAAATGCATTGAAAAGGCTTTTAAAAATATGCATGCCTCAATGACTTTTTTACAACAAAAAGCTAATTTGTAAACCAACAAAGAATCAAAGGGTCTTCAAGACACCCTTTACAAGAAAATAAATGGTCCTTTCCCGAAATGTCAAACCTTGTTTGCAGACTGCAGTAGCATAGAGCTGTGGCTAGACATAGAGTGACAAAATGAACATTCCTAATAGCTAAAACAATCTCACGACAGCTAAAGTAGCATCACTGCATTCAATGGGCAATGTGCTAGCTAACATTTAGAAAGTATAGAAAAACATTAGTACTTTGAGTGGGTTCAGGTGGCAAGAATGTGGTGGGCTGTTGACGTCACTGTCTGAACAGGAGCTTGCCTGAAATTACATTGTTGTAGTGGAGCGCAAAAACACACAAATGTGCACGCACAAGTACCTTTGTGCATGCCGATTCAAATATAATGCACTGATGTCCTCCACGTTTCATCATCAAAGCCCTATCAGGCTGTGCAGAGTCTGAAGGAGAGAATATGAACCGGATAAAACAAATCGTTTGATGTGTGAAAGACAGACACTCCCGCTCCAAAGTACTTAAGCTTCTCCTCCCAGTGGACTGACAAGGGAGGAGGGTTGAAACGCAAAATGAGTGCTCCTCTGTTTTATTCCCCGCCCCACTTCCGTTCATCTAGAGGAGTTTCCAAAGCATTGCGTCATTGTTTATGCAAGGTCCCAATGTCATCATGAGCTATGTCAGTTAAATAAATAAAGTCAATATTGACAGATATTTCAAAGAAGTGGTGGAGTGGTGAGATGGAGAGAAACCGACAGAGCAGGAGAGAGTGACTGAATGAGGATGGGAGTGAACATGAAAACTGATGAGCGAGTTAGTGTCTAACCATGGCACAGAACAGTGTAACATATGCAATGTTTTATGGCTGTCACTGCTTTGAGATTATCCTCACATCATGAGTGTTTCCTATGTTTATTTTGAATTACTATGTTTCCCTTAAAGCTTTTGACATGGCGATTTTATATTTTGTTAAAGTCACCCATTATGACCAAACCCCTGTTTTTGTTGATATATGGATTTACATTGCCATTATTCATGATCTTGTAAATTGAAACAGATGGCACATTCAGTTTCTTTGTAGATATTAAAATATTCACCAAGCTGCCATTAATTCTTTGATTGTCTGGCTTGACAAAGGCCTTTTAACTCTGGTTAATTTCCCTTCAAAAGAGAGGGTGAGTCTCATTGAGTTATGAACATGAATATGTCTCTTTCCTAAGTCTTTAAAGATGAAAGACACACACTGCTCCAATGTTAAATGTGGAGCACACCTGACCCTTTTAAAGTGCAGAGAAGCTCATCCAATATTAAATAAAATTGTTCTTGAGATGATTAATTTAAAGATAAAAAATACAAATATAATCACTAAGTCATAAAAATGATAAAACACATAATCAGTTATATCATGACAAGTTTTTATTAATTTTACATTTCAGGGTTTCTGTAAATTACTGAATCAATAATTTACAAAGATCAAAGAGATTTAGAATTTTTGAGTGTGTGTGAATGGGTGAATGACAAACTGTAGTGTGCACTTTGGGACTCATGACTTAAGAAAAGCACTATACAAGTACACGCCATTTGCCATTTACAAAGCTGTAATGACCCGTTTATAATAAATGTTTTAGAATGTTAAACATCTTTCGGTTTACTGTCAGTTACTGAGTTTAATCAGAAATTCATGTTGCCAAAAATGACAGGAAAATCAACCTCCAAACATGTACTTATATTTAGCATAGAAAGTAAATATGATGTTGTAACCATCAATAGCCACTTTGATTATAGCAAACAGTCTTGTTGTAAAAGGTTTAGTCACTTAGATCTGTTGAGGTTTTGATTGAAGTGGCTCTCTTTCTGTGTTTTTATTTTTGTTCTTTTTTCCCCTTTTCCTTCTTTCTTCTGCCCCATCCCATGATATTGCATATAAGTCACTGGAATGGTTGCTCACTGAGCCCTGCCTGCTGGAGAGTGTGCTGATCACACCTGCATTCACGCTACTCAACAATGTAGCAGTATAACCGCATGTTCCACAGCTTGACGCCAGTCTCTTAGCCTACGTTTAATGAAGCCTTGGCCAAATTTATCTTTGTGTGAAATTATGTTAAGTAATTTTTGTTTTCTTTAAGAATGTTTCAATGTTTTTCCCAATATATCCTTGGTATGATCAGCTACAATTTCCCTGAAGATTCTATCCAAAATCCTCATAAAAGTTTTCAGTGTGAAGTAAGTCCTCTACTCACTGATATCTTTAGTCAGAAAAAATCATCTACACCTCTGTGTCAAATCAATTGGCCTGAAACAAAAATTTCTACCTGCAATGAAACTTTGCCTTGCCTGCTCACCATCAGAGCCAGCACCAAAGGTGGCTCTTGCCATGTTGGTGCACTAGGAAAGATTATGGTTTCACTCTCTCTAATACCACAAGTGGTGAATCAAAGCCCCTTGTCGCTGATCACATATGACTCATGCTTTCTAGTCTGATCCCAAACAGTTAATTCAAGACAACAAAATGCATGCACAAAGATTACATGTTTTTAAGGAGGGATAAGAAGCTAAAAGAGCAACTTTTGATTAGGAAGATAGAATAACTCCTGGTGGAATCAGTTGACCAACAGCAGGGGACACTGGGCAAGTTTTTGTTGTCTGTTAAGATATTCAAACTGAGTTTGACTGTCACCCCCTTTAAGTCACAAAACATTTGTAAACATTTGAAACTCCTGAACAATTTTTAGCCTTAGGAGGTTCAAATCTTTGCAGCAAGCATCAGTATTTGTTTTAAATACTCATGTCACATTGAATACTATTCCTTTTCATTTTCAGTGTTTGACTCTTCATTGTTCCAGTACTGTCCTTGAGTGGAAGTGCTCCTAAATACAAAGACTTCTGTTTTCCAGGTCAGCTTGTCCTTATCGACATAAAGGTATTCCTTTTCTGAACCTTTTCAGAAGCCTGTCAAGTAAAGACTCTGTTGACAGACTTAACTTTTATTGCTGATAATAATGTTGCTCCTGGCTCTCTGTCAGTAGCGTCAAGCCCGTTTTTCAGTTCATGATTGGAAGGTTGTTAAGCACATATTATCATACTTTTTAAGTTCTACTTTCTTGTTCATATGAGTGGTCAAGAACCTTTACTAAACATGAAAAAGAAGCCTTTCATCCTCTTTAATATCAGATTTTTCACTTGATCTCCCAGTTTTCACCTGTTCTGAATGAAGTTATCTTACATTTGCTGATAACCCAAGTTGGCTCATTTATCCTCTTCAGGAAGCAAGAGATTGATTGTGCCTATGCCATGACTGTAATTATACTGTCATCGCTTAATCAACCTTATTGGATTCTCAAGCGGTCACATTTCCAGAGGCTGGAGCTGGTAGAAGAATTGACTTTTTTGGGAAAAAAGAACATGAAAGCGTAAAGAAAAGAAGGACAGATCATGAGGTGAAAAAGAGAGAACAAAAGGCAATTGGATTATAAGTGAGGGGTCATAGTATGGTAATTGAATGATGATAAAGGAGTGCTACAGACAAACCTGATCATATGGCGACAGAAAGCGGATCACCTTGAGCCATGCAGAAACAATAGGGGATCAGGTGGGGGGTACAGTTGAGGACTACAAGTGTTTGTCTCCAAAAGTCTACCCTGCATGAGAGATGGTAACAACTAGTTTGGGTGTCACCTAGAAAAGCAACTTAATAATTAATTTGTCTATAGGGCAAGGCAGAAAGGGCTGCTTTGAAGAGCAGGGCACAGATGGTCATCAGAGTGAAATACAGACACACACACTCACCTATCTACATGAGGGCACCCACACATATGCACACAAAAGACTGGAGACTGGCTCATCACCTGGGTGCACACCATATGCCACAGCAGCAAACAACCTGTTCTCAAGACTCATGCTGAGAAACTGCACACAAACATATGTTTATGCACACAAATCTTTCCATTTTTATAACTGTTCCACTTTCCCACCCCAAAGAAGAAAGCCTTTCTTACATACTGATGTGCAATTGTGTTTATGTGGGCTGTGAAGATAAGAATTTACCAAGTGATAGAAATGCCTGGTAGTGTGTCGTCACCCACAATCTTTACCACTTTAGTGCACACATATCCAAAGTCTAATGCAGGAAGCACACATAGCCAAGCTGTCACACTCTGATGCGTGCAAACTCTTGAAGATTTGTGGAATATTAACTCTGTTCTTGGTAAATCCATCACTGTGTGAAATTACCTGAGATCACAACATTTTTACTTTTATCTTTTTACATCTGAGTCTTATTAGGTCCAATCTAAACACTGAATCAGCTCATAACATTGTATGATGCAACACCTACTGTAACAACCAAAAAAGCTCAGCTTCCTGGAGTCCTGAGAGGACACATACCAGTGCCCCAGGCACTAAAACAGCAGCCTAGCTTTCATGCAATTACTGTACTGACTTTAATGGTTATGAGTTCTCCTTTCGTGCCTGGCATGCTTTATTCCTCTCACTGTGTGGCTTGCAGGTGATTACTTCTAGGTAGTAAAGGTCTCATTGTGGGTTGTGCAGTTTGCAGGCATACCACTGATTCATTGCGGCATGTGATATCTAAAGGAATTTACATATAGAAGAAAAGTGGCAAAGTTTTTTACACAAGATCACATTGTTATATGTGCATGTATTTGTACTGAGACGCCAACAAAACTCAAAGACATGAGGGTTAGTGATAGCAAAAAAATGGCCAAAAGAAGGTAATAAAAACAGCAATGTTTAGATGCTGATGGTTTATTAGCAGGGATAGAGATGATATGTTCTGAAGAGAGGGTGAGGCTGAGTGGATAAAAGAGTACATTGCTAAGTTGACCCACTCAGTCCAAACCCTCATATGGATGGAACGGATCCCAGACGACAAGCACCATTACCCTGCAGATCGCTGCATCAGAAAAGAGGCACCAATGAGCACAGGATGAGTAGATAATTTAGAGGAAAGAGGTTGGGAAGCACAGGGGTAAAAATGTTGTGCAGATAAATCCATCTGACATAGTGTTTAGTGTCTTGTCAAAAAATGAAACACAACACATCAGTGTTGATGAATAGGTTTTGTAGCAAGTGTTAAATATGATATATTAAATATTTTTTTAAGTATCTAATAGAGGGAAATGTCAAAATTTTAATCTTATGACTTCTTAAAGTGTATTTGAGTATTAGTTTACTACTTCATATTTATAAATATTGCATATGTTTCCAGTAACTGTAATATGTTTTCCATATAATTAAGGATGTGCAGGTGTCCAGTAATAGGTGCAGGTGTCCTTGCTGCACAGTTTCAGGAAGTGTGCTTTTACCAGAAGTGACAAAAACCTAGAACGGGACTCATAAACAGCGTGATTACCATGGCAGAAATCATGGCTACATTGGAGAATCAGATCAAGAATATGTCATAAGAATCAATATCAAGAGAAAAAGTTTTGGAGACACAGCTGTACATGTTTGAACCAAAATTGGTTCGACAGGTTTCACGTTCTGCCACTGAAACACAGGCAGTCTCACTGTGGATGTCAACAAACACTGAGGATAAATAACCAAATCAGAGTAGAAGGAGATAAAGAAAATAGACAAAAATCCACTGAGGAATTCTGATGATGTGAGTATTATCATATCCTGACGTGTGCACGCAACTCTACTGGAACTGTTTTACCAGTCTGTATTTATGATAGGCTCGACACACGGGAGGCGACATCGCCTCTCTTCCATTCATTTTCAATGGGACATGTGTGACAAAGCGATGATTGCAAGTCTCCGTCCTGCTAAGTGAAATGTGAAAATCATGCATGTGAAATCTTGTGCTCATGCATGTATCGTGCACACCCAGGCCAACAACATGCAACCAGAAAGTTGAGAAAATCTAAAGTTTAAATTGCCGTTCCTCAGAAGAGGACCAACCAATCAGCGAAGATTTCATTGACTGACCAATGAGCTGACAGGATGCTACTCGTTCATCTCCAGAAAACATGGAGGAACACATGAGTGAATTGAACCCATTTTACCCATCTTTTTCATCTCATGTATAGCAACGTCAAAAGTACTAAGATTTCACTTAACTTCCTGCGTACTTCTTTTGCCCCTTATTCGTGTCATATGCAAATAAATCAATCGGACTGTTTCATTCCAAAATAATGGTTTCATCTCCTTTCCTGTTCCTTGTTAATGAAAGGAAAAATATTAAATTCTTCCTTTTTACCTCTAAATCATTTAGTTGTGGTTTATATCTAGTGGAACAGCAGTTATTTGGTCTGATTTTGTTATTACAGTAGTTCTATGTGTTGCTCATCTACCCCTGATCAGACAGGGTCTGCAAAACAACTGATTTTGGTGCAATCCTTTAAATGTGTTGGACGTACTGCATACCACGCCCCCCTCCAGGTCGCTGACTGCGAAAGAAGAAAAATGTGGTGATGCAGTCGTGGTAATTGTGATGTGCTTTCAGCCTGTGACACAACTAACAAGACCCTTCACAAGGTCGGAGTCATTGTGTCTGTTTGATGGATCATACTTGCAAATAATTTTCAAAATGATACATTTTTCATGAACACTTCTAGGAAAATCATCTTTGGTTGAAACTTGCAATGCAGTTGTGAGTGAAACGTGTCCAGATGTCTGATATCAGTACAAATCAGTCAGATTTCAGACGCTCTGCTCAGGTGATCATAACAGATAAAAGATCACAGACATTTTCGCTTTGATTACTGGTACAAGAAAGTTTTCAGACCAGCAATCAGTTATAGCATCAACAGCAAACTGCACTGCAGTGATTATGTGACAAAATTATCATTATGTTGACTGTTATTGAATATTTTATCAGAAAATTTGCCAAAACTAGACAAGAAGCACCGTTTTTTCTATAAACTCTGTGTTGTACAGTCAACTGATGGCCACTGATATTTAAAGTAAATATGTTGTATTTATTTTGTATCAGACCACGAGTTAGTTATAAAATGAGTTACAGAAAAGTAGAGAACCAGTTTATTCAAAGCTTCATAGTTGGTGAACTGTTGTAGTTTTCACATTTTATGGCAAATGCAGGTAGCATCATTACCAGTACTAACATTCTTGAACTCAGAGCCCCTTCAAATATTACACACAAAATACTGAAAAAATAATAATGAATTGCACATGAAACAAAACCTGAAACAAAGTTGAAAATAAGAAATAAAAGTAAAAAAAAAAAATTTGTATATAAAAAGAAGTAGAAGAATATACGTATAAGTCAACAATATCAAATTTCTAATTGCACTCTGTACGACAAGGTGATGGGGTGTGTTTACATAGTATACAATGTAGAATGGTTAATTTAGCCAGATTGTAAATGTGCTCAGAGTTCTGTTCAGTACTCTGATGGTTTGCAGGTAGAACCTGTTCCCGAACACGATGTTGGTCCAAATGCTCCTGCCTGATAGCAGAAGCATGAAGAGTGAGTAGTTGGGGTGGCTGGGATCAGAGAGAATCACCTAGATTTTTTTTTTTCTACTGTATAGGTAGAGGCCCTCACTGTAGCTCTATTGTGCTGAGATCATCATTATTTGTAAAGCAATGCAGTCCAAAACATTAAAGCTGCTGTAATTGCTGCATATCTCCATGGTGACAAAGAAAAATTATAAATATGGGGTGGATAAGATGACAGCAGGGGGGGGGTGGGGGGTGTCAAAGTCATACAATCAGCAGTGACAGGCAATCATTGGGGAGTCTTAAAAAAAATCAGACGGTAAGTGTGAAGAAGACAAGGCAGAAGAGTGACAGATGACTCAGGTAAGGCAAGGAAAATTGGAAAAATGTTTGAATGACATGATTACAGGGATGAGGAGATAAACCTGATGAGAGTTAAGGAGATATAAATGAATGAAAAGAGGGGACGTCTGAATGTAGCTGAAGAGGAAGCTGAGAGAGACAAGAACAAAAACATCAGGAAGATGTTAGCAGATGACTGAGAGCTACATGAGTGTACAAGATTGATAGGTGATTGCGCTTGAAATTTGTGGAAGCAATAAACAATGAAAGGAAGCATTAAAGCGGAGGATATAAACTTCCAGGTGCCAGGTATTTTTCCAACCAGGAAGTGGGAGGCTAATAGGTAGCCTTTCTTTACAAATGTTTTTTTGACAGCCACTTAATCGGATTTATGCAGCCCCACCCAAAAAATATTTCACCAGCCGCTTCTGGATATTAAAATGTTTCATATTACAGGTTAATACTTCAGAAATAACCACAAAGTCATGGAAATTGTATGAAATTGCCTTTTTAAAGCATGAAACAGAGAAATGCTAACAATTGTCAATATAGTAAGCAAAGAAACCTTCACTCCAGTTTACTTAATGGCATTTTGTAAAAACAGAACGATGTCTGCAGTTATCTCTGACAGCCTGTTGAAAGTGTAACTTGCCTTTCACCTGCCAACTGCTAGGGAATGTAAAAAAAAAATCACCTGTAAACAACATGGTTTCCTTAATCGAACATGATTTCTCTGTAATACTACAAGCTCATGTACTTAATGACTAATCACACTATAATTTGAATTTTTTTTTTTGACATGTAACATACAAATTGACATTAGCAGCTGTGAATAACATGTATATTAGACAAGTACAGCTAACTTAGTAAAACATAAACTTATTTACAGAGACGTCGGGCTGTACAGTGATTTGATTTCACAGAGTGTGGCTTTAGACTCTGCTTTATGACTTCCAAATTAAAAATGGCACGTACAATAACAATAATGTCTTGGTCTTTGCACTTTTCATGGCACATTCCTTAGTTAAAGGAATTTCCGTCATTTTAAAGTAGTGTTCTCTAAATTAATTATTAAAAGTAAGAACATTACCTGCTGGTGACATTCCTCAATGTCAGCTGACTAGAAAGAGGAACATGTCCTCACACTGGAGTAAGGTTCATGGCTGCCAGATTGGCACCGTGTTTTTAGATAATTCTAGACATATAAATCAGCTCTTGTGCAAAAAACTCTGAATAATGGGAGAATGTGATATTTTAAGATTTGGAATCTTTACAGTGTTGCATGAGATTGTTTTGTTTAGTTTTTTTCAACAGAGCAACATCCATATTACTTTGTTGCTGCAGGTGTTGCCACTGCTGTTGAATCAGCCTGGTTGTTCATCCACTACATGTCACTTTGTCAGTTTTCTATGTTCACCAGGAAGAAAGTAAACATACTGTATGATCTATCCGCTGGACATAACATCGGCACGACACTACATGTTTTTGTTGAGCAGAACTGTACTTGAATATCACAGTTATCCATGTGGATTGATACTCAAGAAGCAGAGGCACATTTACAGTGTTGTGGTCATATGGACATTGATCAGTTAAGAAAATAGACTAAACAAACAGTGTCAAGTGTCATGCCATTTTCTTTATCTGCTTATCCCAGTTCAGGGTCACAGAGAGATGGTGCCTATCTCCAGCTGTCGTTGGACAAGTGGAAGGGTTGCACCCTGGATAGGTCGCCAGTCCATCACAGGGTCACATAGGGACAAACAACCATTCACAAAAGGTCTTATAAAAGTTTCATGCAAAATTGTACAGGTTTAAACAAACATGATGTTCTCTCACATCTGTTTGACTATTTTTGAGCAAGAACAGTTTATATGTGTAAAATTATTTACAGCTGTGCTAATCTGGCAGCCATGAGGATCTCTTTTGGTTTCTATAGACACAGTTTGCTTTGAGTGATGTCAGTAAACAGATAACTGATAGATAAAACATCACTTCAGATGGACTAAAATACAACCCTGTTAAGGTAATGTTGTTTTTGTTTATGATTCCCATTTGTTTTAAAATGTAAATTCTCTGAATTGTTACTCGTCCTCAACATGGACACCATGTTACAATATTTGAAAAACTCCCCATTCATGTGTCATCTTCTGGACCATGCTGTAAATGCATTTACCACCTCCTGGCTTTAGTAGTATCACAACAGTAACTATAGCTAAAGCTAACCAGATAATGAAACCATTTTTTATTCACAATAACAATAAAACAGTCTACTTGTGTAGGATCTATATTAGGTCATGCTGGAGCCAAATTCCAAAGCAATGTTTCTGTTGTACAAGAGCTATTAAAAATTTGATCACTTTTTTCAGTTTTTTTAATCTCTTTTAATTAATTACACAAACAGATGATTGTTTGCATGCTGCTGCTCTGAAGGGGAGTGACCACGATGACTCCTGTGTGAAAACACTCTACCACCAGCATGACCCCTGTTGCCCCCACTTCCACACCTTTACTTTTGTGTCATCATGATCACACACACCAACACACACACTTACAAAGATATATTACACACGTGTACCTGTGCATGTGAACATATCTTCCACATGTCTGAACACCACTGACTGAAAATATTACCCTCCAGATGAAAATATTGATTTCAAAAGGAGTAGGTGGCAGGACTGTGGTCACATGATAATCATAAAACAAACTGTCATAAAGCAGGAAGACACAATTCTTAAACCACTACAACATAACCACAAATACCAAATCTCATTACGGCCCTGAATGCAGCACTAAACTGCTGTCAAACATACTTTCCCTCAGTTAATTACAGCATAGTCAGAGGAGACTAACATACAGTATAAACAGGCAAGAAAGAAGGAATACATGCAAATTACCTCATCACCTGCTAACCAAAACAATGCCTGTATGGTTTTGTTGATAGTCTATAGTAAATAATACTGCTACTGACATTTTTGCCTTCTAGCTGTTTATCTGACTTGCACTGCCCCACCTTCCTGTCACTGCATCGGGTTGACCGTAGTCCACTAATAAAATAAGAAGAGATGCTCCTCCTGTGATGCTAGCACTAAATCAATGTGTGCTCTCATACCATGTTGACAACCCCCAGCCCTCTCCCTCTTTACTGTGACACCACGAATATTAAATTATGTCACCGCAGGGGCCACAAGCACGGAGAATGAGGGAGAGAACCTGATGGAAAGAAAAGAAGTGGAGTGCAGAGAAGTTTGCATCACAATGAAATATTTGTTCATCTTTGGTTTAAAAAAGTCAGGTGGCAAGTTGAAAAGAGCAAGATAACGAGGTGAAGTACTGCAAAAGGAGAAATTAAAGAGGATGATCAGTAATACTTAGCTCAAGGGGGAAAATGAAACTTATGAGATCAGGGGAAATGGTCAGGGTACCCGAGGACAAGGGACAAAGATTAACTGATATAGGTAGAGTACAGCTGGGTTTGATCATCATAAAAACTTAGACAAAAAAAATGAAGGAAAGTAATAAAAGTTTTAAAAGTGGCAAGGGAATAGTGGAGAAGTGAGGGAGAAGATGTCTAACTGTCTCCTTGTGACAGCTGTAAGTTAGAAGCCCACGGGTGCTCTGATAGATGACAGACAGTCAAAATTCAGCTCGATGTTACACACACACACTTAAACCTGAATTACTGATACGTATTTTCTCTTGTAAACATTTATGGCTTTTCCCAAATATGACATTTCTAAAGGTCTAAACTTTTAGAAATTAAACACTTACTCTAATTAAAGTAAAACTATACAATATTGTGAAAAATGAATTTCCCACTTTCATGATTTGCTCTTTTTTTTTATGACACTAAAATGGTTCAGGTCAGCAAACAATTTTGATATCTGAAAAAGATAATTAAGCTGTTTTTACAAGATTACATTTTATAAAGAGAAAAATGCTAATAACAAAATATAAATTCTTAGGGAACTGGCCAAACCATGAATTACTTCTAATTACCCACAGATTTCAGTTCAAGGATCAGACTTTCTCATGTTTGGTACAGGGCAGTGACGGATGTGGCTGATCAAGCCTATCCTTTACCATTTGTATTTTTGTTTTGTTTTTTAATCCCAAGGTAAACTTGGACTGTTTGATTTTATTCCATGTATTTGTGTGTATAAACTATTTAAGATGTTTGTTCAGGCAGATGAAAGCTTTGCAAAAACATAATAATCTTCCAGAATTCCTTCCAGAAATATCAAGTTACAAAAGCATGTAGAATCTGGAGACTCCTACTAGTCTTTAAGGCTAATTTATGTTCTTCCTCGAATGACTTTAATTTAAAGCTGTGAAGCATTATAGTAGTTATAGAATTATTTTCAACCATTAAACCTCGGTATTGACAGCTGGATTTCTTGGCAAACTTGGCAAACTCTTTGTGTCTCAAAGGTTAACTCAGCTATTTTATTTATTACGGGACATTTCAAATAGCTTCTCAAAAGGATGAATAACATCAGTTTGGCAGCAGATACACAGAAAGAACCCAACTAGACTGTGTACAAGAATGACTGACTCAGTGAATTAAAAACAATGTTTGAACAATAATTTAATCTCATGAAACATTCACCCTATTAGAGATTTGTAATGTTTTCCTCATGAGCACAAACAAAACTACAAAACTTATTCTTTGCAAAAAGAAGTAGTATAATTAAAGTTGTCTTCCCCATCTTATCATTTAGTGCAGTTTCCCAATTCTGGTCCTCTGGCCACACTGTTCTGCATGTTTTAGATGTGTGCTCCACCACAGCTGATTCAAATGAACAAATTACCTAACACCTTGCCATTGACTTCTGCAGAAGCCTGTTAATTATCCATCAATTGAAACCATGTGTGAAAAGGTAGGGAAACATCATGCAGGGCAGAGTACCCTGAGGATGGGGGTTGGAAAATATTGATTTAGATGACCAATCATTTCCACGTCACTTATCTTTACGAGCAGCCTAGTATATTTGATCAACTACAGTCTTTAATAATCTTACAGATGATGGCAATTTTATTTTGTACAATAAATTATTTTTTCCTAGAATATCTGTAAATAAAATAAATTGGAGCAATGTTTATGCCATAACTTCACAAAACAAACAAAAAAAATCTGCATCATTCCCCTTCAGCAGTAGCTGAGGAGGTAGAGCAAGACATTTGGTATCCGGAGGATCATCCGTTCAATTCCTACTCCATCTGGAAAGATCTTTTTGCTGTTGCTAATTTGTAAATTTAAAGATACATTTTCAAATCTGATTGTAAACAAAGTTGGGATTCAGGTAAAGAAAAACAAAAAATAAGGATTTGCAAAATTCATAACCTATTATTTTCTGAAATGCTCCTTTTACACTGAGTCATGTTGCTTAGATTTTAATAATTAACCTAAATGGTGTCAAACATAATTCCAGTTGTTTTTGAATTGTGGCAATTAGTTTTCAATCCTTTTATTGCTCTCTACACACTTTTTTGAGATGTGTTGTTGCCATCAAATTCAAAATAAGACAATATTTTTCTATGAAATTGTACAATCTGTTTCAGTGTCAGAATTTTTATGGGTGACTTTCTTTCAACTCCCGTCCTCAGCATTAGGAAGTTAGAAATGACAAGAAAAAATCTTATAGCAGACACAACCCTTATCTTATTATCAAAATCTTGTTGATTACTCACATATTATTCTAAAAGTTTTCCTCAGACAAATTCTTGGAATCCTCTGCAATAGCATCTGAAGCTGAAATACAGCAATATATCATGCCAACTTCACACTTGTTGACCTTGTCTCATTTAGTTTTATTCCATTTGTTATCACTCATCCATAACATGAAGCACCCTCAAACATAAAGAGGCCACTGAGATTTTTGGAAATATGATGCACAGTAAAATCTCCTTGAACAGAACATAAACATTGATGTCTCCAAGATGGCTCTCTGGGACGAGCAGCTTTAAAACAATAGTCTCATAAAAAAGTGGATGTTCAATATCTAAGATACACATGTGGGTTGACAAAGATGGTGACAAAGAAGAAGAAGGATGGTGTTTTCAGCTTTAATGTATTGCATGATCCCTCCTCTATTTCAATATCTATATACCGTGTCTTCTAATCATGCAATGCTGGGGTTTAAACATACCAAATGGTCTTCTTTCCTTGTTTCTTGAATACGTTTCACATTTCCTCCAAAAAGATTTTTCCTTTCTGATTGCTGTTTGAAAGTTCCAGGTATAAGAATGTGATTTGTTACCCCCTACTCCCACTTACGAGTGGCTATATTGGATACCTCCACACTTCACTGTGCAAGGAGCTTTGTGAAGAGTAATACAGGAACTGCATGTAAAAGTTATGAAATCAGATGATTATATACATGATGTGTGGATGATGAGAGAAAAACTAAGTTTAGAACATATCTTCTATCAGTATAATACTGACGGATGTAACAAAAATAACGTTTAAAAAAAAAAATCACAACAAATAAAATATAAATAACAAGCAGAACATTGCAGTGATTGCTGCATGCTCAGCTTGTGAGAGTAAATCTGTCAGGCATTTCTATGCATTTGGACAACAATTCAGATTACTTTATTGCCAGACAGGACATGTGGGAGAAAAAAACCCACAACAATATCCAGGTAATTCAGGAGAAGTTGCCTGGTAAACATTCAAAATTAGGTTTACTATTCAATTAATTTAGTTGCATACAAACATGCTACTCAAAGTAAGACCTATATGTCAAACAATTACAAAATACAATTGATGTAAATGAATACAATTAAGATATCATTGACAAATTAAATAATACATTACTATGTATCAAATAAAGTGCACATAAATTACATGGAGAATATTTTTCTTCCGGGTGGATCATCCAGACAATTAGTCCATCAACCTGTCAATCATTGAAGAGGATGGTGGGAGGGATGACCAGAATCTGATGTGGACAGAAGAGACTGATATGAGGCATTCTGGAGCTCTTTGTCAGGGACATGGTAACGATGACTGAGCACAAAACAGGTAGGACCTTTCTCCATGTATTGGAGCCCATGTGATGAGCAGTGCTGGAGACTAATCAGCTTTATTAGCCTGCCGAACCTGTGACAGGGTGCCAGGCGCAGGCTGACCATCGGGATTACCGAGAGGAATCCCAGTGGCCTGGCTGCTGAAATGGCCTGCTGGTGATTGGATCAGGTGGAGCTTGATTCTTTAATAAACAATTCGTCGTGTGGGCCGCAGCTCATTAAAACATCTGACCTGATGACGCTGACTAAGATGCAGCAGGAGAGCATGAGAGCACAGTCACCTCCCTCCCATCCCCTCCCTCCACGCCTTTCGCTTTAAAATGAAGGGAGATGGCCCGGGAAAGAGAAAAGATGGAGCACAGAGGAAATGGATCAAACTTCGGTAAAGTTAGAAAAATATTCACAGATTTGGCTTTTCCAGATTAATAACTTATCATCGGAGCGTTGCTTTACTAAACCAACACCTCGGTGCATCACAGCGAGGGAGACTGTGAGCTATAATCTTATTTTCTCATAAATGAGCCGTCGCGCTGGGAGACTTTCATCAGTCTCCATGTAGATTTCTTGGATTAGAAATAGATGTTTTTATCTTTTTAACAGCCTGAAATAAGTCAATCTTTAATCAAATCAATTTTTAAGGTTTTTAGGTAAACCAAACATTTTACTTTATGGCCGAAGAATAACTCGAGAATATAAGTAATATTTCAGGATAAATGAATACTATATAACACCAAAGGTTATATTTGATCATATATGTACCTATATCAGACATTGAAAGCTGTAAAATGGCAGGACCTTTAATAGAAAACTCTCCAACATATCGCCATACTGCTGGTGCTCCCAATGGGCTTACAGCATTGATATGGACAATGTCCATAGTACTGTCCCCACTGTGCAGTACTGTATGTATCTGTGGACTCTCTCCACTTTCCACTGTGGAGAGGAAAGTCCCAAGAGTAAAAAGGGTCTCCCTTCCAAATAAAAAATGACAAAAAAGACAACTAAGTCTCTGCTCTGTCTTTCAGTCTCTCCCTTCATCACAGGTCCCTCACCCCTCCACTGACGGCCTATTGACAGGTCTGTGGCCGCAGCATCACACACATAGTGAATGTCAATGACCCAGCGTGTAATTGAAACTACAACCAGCAAGGCACAAATGTACACAGTGAATACGAATCAGTCATAGTGGATGTCACTGGCAATTTGAAACACATACTACATACATACTGAACTATGAATGCTAAATATCTCCTCAGTGCACCCTAATACTACGATGTCAGTCTTGGGAAAATAGGGAGATGCATTCACAATGAAGCTCATGAATTATCAGCTGAGCATGAACGTCACTATCTTGCCCTCATGCGTATCCATCATGCTCATATGCTGATATGTCATGAGATCAGGCCTCACACAGCAGGACACATGCCTGTAAGCTATATGTGTGCAAATCACCTGTCATTCATGCATTTAATCAATTATCCAAATAGTATGAAAAATATCTAGTATATGTGTATAGAACTGAAGTGTGTTGCAAATCTTTGTGGACTGGATGCTTGGTTTATGTCTCTGTCATGCTGATAGGAAGCATATAATTTCATCACCCTTCCAAGGCATTCACATTTAATTGGGTTCATCAAGGCCAATAAATTTCAAGTAAATGTCAAAGTGCTTTGAAAAACAAACACAGTTCACATCATTCATAATCTACTCATAAGAGTAGATGTCTCTACATTTTAGTGGATTTGCGTGCAAGATGCTACGCTATTTGTTTTGCACACTACACATTGTAATTGCTTAAGACAGGAGGCAGTACCAAGTAATACACATCGAGTCTTGGATAGTCTGCCAATAAAAATACCTGAATACATTTTTACACATTCCCCTGCATGAAAATTCTTTTTTACACTAAAATCAACATATTTATAACAGAGTATTCAGATATTGTTATTATTCTCCTCCCTTTTTAAAGAGGAAATTACAAGCTTTCTTTGCTTAACCTTGACAAAAAACATATTTGCTAATTCAGAGTCTAAGAAAGCTGTAAAAGAGCAATTAAATTATAATTCTTTACAAGGCAACAAAATAAGAAATATAAGAGTTGTTTTAGACACAGTAGGCAGACATGTTTCAAAATAAATACATTTCAGTTGTAGATGGACTGTTGAGCCATAGCAGATTTATATATGCATAGCATGGTGCGTGGAGTGGAAAAGGGGTGGGGTGTGTTGGATGCAGGGTTTAGATTTACAGCATGCAGATATGGATCAGTTTTTGGAATGATACATATTCATAAGGGGAAAGGGATTGAGGTCGGGAAGTTCTTTGGATTGTTTTCTATGCCCGCCTTGACACTTGTGACTTCTAAACATGCATGTGATACAAAAGGCACAAACACGTTCGCACATCACACACTTACACCCACATATCTACACATACTCATATCTACACACACACAATACAGACACATAATACACAGCATGACTGGAGGACATTGAGGTTGAATTTTCACAAGTTACATAATTGTCTATTAAAACTTTTGTTTAATCTAAATGCAACATGTTTCTAAAATTTTCATCATCCTAATCTGTAATGGCATCACTGTAGCTAATAGCATGTAGAAATAGTCCACAGTGTTTGGCTTATTGTTAATCCGCTCTCACATGAAAACTGACTTTCCTGCTGCCTTTTTCTTCTCCTTTCTCTCCACACACACAGCCCTTTAGCCTTTTTTTCCAACTTCCAAGAGCCCATCACCTCCTGTTACGAGCCAGTGTAAATTAAATGCTGTGAATCAGAGTTGGCTGTTACAGCATGTGACTGAGAGGAAGCGAATAGGACAAAGAAAAGCAGAGAACTGTATGTCCCTGCAGCTTTATTGGCTGGTGTCTCACCAAGATATATAACTGCCGAGCCTGCTAATACTATCATGTACATAACTACTGAGTGTTGATGTATATGTGTGTCTATGTCAGTGGGTGTGATGAATTTTACTACTAGGTGACCTGCTGCTTAGCGCCTAACAGGGGGTTTGGGAGTTGTTTTACAGTATAGAGCAGCAAAGAAGGGCATTAATAGGAACAAACACAATATGCTGCAGTACAATGAAGGATTTTGTAATAGAAGGAAAATTGAAACATTAAGGTTTGAGGTACAAAACGAGCAGAATGAGAATATAAGAGCGGGAAATGTGAGGACTGGGTGACAGAAATGAGAGCTTGGAGGGTGAAGCAGGAAAGAAAATGAGATATTGAGAGAGATGGCAAGAGATGCACACACAAACAGAGTGGGAGCGATGGAGAGCCAGAGAGAGCCCAGATGAGGGAGTTGAGATGATGGGATGGCAGTTTCCAAGCACCAGGCTGTTTTTCAGGGCTGTCAAGCACATTGTGAGGCATTGTTTGAAATGCCCAGCCTGATGGCTGACATATTCCCCATGAATCTAGCATGCCAGGCCGCTGTCCACTACACTACACTCAGACACACATGAGTTGATGTGCTGTGTGCCTCTGCTTGTGTATGTGTACTGGTCAGTGAAGGGTAATTGGCTGACCTTGGCCCACCAGGGTGGCTGGAATGAGGAAGGCGGTAGGCAAGGGCAGCTGTAAATTTTGTCCCACATCAGTGCAGTTTTGTCAGTGGTAAGCCAACATGGTAGTTTGGTGACAACACTGGAAATATGCAAACACACAAGCTGTCCTTTCAACACAAAGTTGTAAACCTTAAAATTAAACAAAAAAACTGCACTCCTAATTGTGCAGCACACATAAACACATATCTACAGGCACTGTTGAGGTTAATCTTGTTTCCTTAGGATACCCACACTCAAAAGGCTGGAGAAAAGTGTTACATTGCTCTTTAATTTGAAGTTGTATTTCTGAAATATTTCACTTTAAAATTTCACTGTAATGCTAGCTTACTACCCTACCATGATGCCTAATATACTTTAACAACAACATAACATATCACATTGGTTTTTTTTTTCTTAGCAGAACAAAAATGTCTATATTTATGTATAGCTGTGTAACACTTGCAATGCTCTGTATGAAGTTTGCCTCTGAAAAACATTTGTCAGGCCAGGTAGTCCTATCATTCATTGGCACTTGATTATTTTTTTTCTGTGAAAATTACTGTGTATATATAAACTTTACTTATTCTCCTTTTCCATTCAAAATGGAATTGGAACACCCTTGGCCTCTGACGTTAAGGGTATTGGAGTAGAGTTATGAGAAAAGAATGAAACATGATTCAAGCCATAATTATTAATTCGCTTGCTTACACTTATCCACCATGTCCACTTGGTAAATTCAAGTTTATTCTCAAGCATTGATCAGAAGCATCTAATCCAGTCCACAGTTCTGGAGGTGTGTCAAGTGGACGAAATAATCAGAAGTATCTTACAAAATTTTAACAGTGGAGATGTCTAGAAAGGGAAATCTTTGATGGTCATTTTGCTTCCCTATTTTTTTCCAAGTCTTTTTTCCAATTTATGCTGCCTACCACGATCTATTGCAGTCTCTTGCATCTTTGTTTCACTTTATTAGCTCATGTTCTTTCATCTACCCATTCTCATCATTCCCTCCACCTTGCTTGGCCTTTCATCTAATCTGTTCCAAAGTTGCTCTTCCCTCTGTCGTTTGCACCCTCCACCCCTCCATTCCAATTTTTCATCCTATTCTCCTAGAACATTGTTGCTTCTTTTTTTTCTTTTACTTGTTCCTAGACCCTGTCCTCCTTCTTTCTAATTCCACCCGCAGCCATAGGGGGACAGCTGTTGGAGACAGACCTGCAGAAATAACTCTGTTACTCTGCTAATCGATACAGCCAGGCACCGGTGGCTACTGCCCAGTCCTGTTCAGTGTGAGTTTGTGTGTTAACTCATGGGATGTCTGTGAGTGACTGTGTCTGTGTGTAGTTCATGTGCTGCGCCAGGAGGCAGAACCAGCAGATAACCAAAGGCATATCTGCCTCTGCCATCAGCGGAGAAGTACATGATTTAATATGAGCATACCCCTTCCTCTCTGTCCATTCCTCCCTCACCACAGCCATCTGCCCTCTTCTTCAGCTCTCCCTCAATGTTTTGTCATTCCCAAATTCTCAGTCTGGTTTAATAAAAAATAATTCAGAGAAGGAATAGGAACATTTCTATAGTGTCATTTTAACTGTAAGAAAAAAGAGCTGTCTGAGAAGAGGTGTTTAGTAAGGAAATGCTGCCACCTCTGTTTATTTTGGGTTGTGGTTTTCATACAGCTCAATCTGCACTTGCACTTCATCAACATGTGTGATGTACCAAAAGCAATTATGTCCTGAAATGCAGTACACAAAAATAAATACATAAATAAGAATAGATCAGAAATGGCATTTTTTTTTCTGACAGCATTTTTGAACTCTACATGTTTAAATTCATAATGATTAATAAATATATTGATTTTTATTTGCTCTAATAGGTTTGTATGGAGTATTTATGAACAGCTAGTATATTAACTGCAGAGGACAGAAATTAGAATAATACCAGTTTGATAACTCAGAGGGAAATTGTCATGATAATCACTACTCTGACCAGAGTCTCAAGAACAAATGTGCACCATGTAAAATAAAGACAATGGAAATCTTTCCTATCAGTTTGATAGAAAGTGTTTTGAAAAATCACCCGTCATTTATGCATTTATTCAATTATCCAAATACTATGCAGTTTTGCTTGAGAAATCTGTTTATTCAAATTGTTACTGTTTTTGTTAGTTGAACATTGTTTGTGTTGTTTTACTGACTACATGAACTGTGACAGGTAAAATAGATACCTGCCGTTTACCAAAAGTTGTTCAGTCCCACTCATCAACAGCTCTTATTCTGTTGAATCTGGCTCTTACAGATACCTTTCAGAAAAAAAACATGTTTTCACTTTTAAAACTATTCAATCCTGCAGCCTGTAATTGTTGTTATTGGCTCAGACTGACAGAGTTGAGAGTCATGGTTGTTTTGATGCAGGGTGAAAATGGCTGCCTGATAATTCTAAATTGATCTAAGGTGTTACTGTAGTTCATGGTTGTGTGTCTATATTAGCCCTGTAATGCACTTCCCTGTCCACAGTGTACCCCACCTCTTGTCTGTGGACTGCTGGCATAGTTTTTGAGTTGTTTTAGATGTTAGACATTTGCTGTAGAATGGCGAAGTAGCTGTTTGCCTGACTCCTTCACAAGAATTCCTCCATTTTTCTCTAAAACAGTGTGTTGAACTCCAGTCCTCTAGGGCCACCATGATGCATGTTTTAAATAGTCTCAAGTTCCAACACACCTGATAGAAATTATTTAACTTCCTCTTTATGTTCTGCCTGTTAATGACCTGCTCATCTAAGCCAGGTGTACTGAAGCAGAGGAACATCTAAAACCATCAGTATAGAGGCCCTCAGGGACTCGAGATTGACACCTGTGCTCCAAACAAAGATCAATCTTACTATGATTTATACTGCAGATAAAAAAGGACAGTTCACAACCCCACTGCAAAAAACATAAAAACTGAATTATACTTTTTAACACTCATTTATGGGAATCTGAAGTTTTATCATTACTAAGTCATGTGGCTACTGTGAGTCAATATGTGCTCAGTGTGCATTTGATTTGAATATTTGCACACAGCACACTGTACATACACAGTTTTGGAACCCTTTAGACATTTCACAATAAATTTAGAGACAAAATATTTTCCCCCTTTCCAAGAGCTATTTAGCTATGTGGCAAAGAGTTGGTCCATCTGTCTATAACTCCTCTTTATATATGTTTCCTCTTCTTCTCTCGGGCTTTTTCCTTGTGCCCATTTTTCTTCTCTAGCTAATGAGGATGTCACACCAGGAGCAATGCTTTTCTTCTCAGTTCCTTTTAATGGCAAACACTGAAAATTTACAATATTTTCAAAGTGGAAGTTAATGGTGAACAACATTTTTAGTGTAAGTACGACAGAAAGTACTTGCATTCTAAGGGAGACTGGTTGTGATAATAAAGACAATGATTAAACTGTTGTATTTGATGTAGTTTTGTATTATGAACAAAATGTGAGCTGTGAATGTTAAAGTTTAACACAGAAAAAAGATCAGCACAATGAGTAGGAGTAAATTTAAGTGGAAAGCAGTGTATGAACGTGTAAAGGCAAATACAGTCCTCTGCACTAATGGTCCACAGCTTTGACTGGCAAAGAATAATCAGTAATCTGATGGTTTTATGGGATTGACGGTTCAATAGCACTTATTTGGCTTTTACAGCTCTGCACAGGTTCTATTTATAAGCTCTTCCAAAGTAGAGGAGTATGTGATCATGGCTCACATCAACGTTTCTAATCATTTTAAACGACAGGTTGAAGCTTAAGATGATGAGTCTGGATTTAAGGGAGGTTCATGTATAGTTCACATATCCATGTTTTGTGTACAAACCATTTCTTTCAAGCACATTATCTCATGCATATTTTTACATGTATTTATTTTCTATATTCATTGTGTAATATTTACAAAACAATATCCCACAGGAATTGATTTTGGATTTTTTTCCTCTACTAAATCAGTAAGGATTCTGATAGCATGTAGAGGAACAGGTTCAGTCTTTTTCTGTAATGTCCTGTTCAGGGCTGCAGGGAGATGATTCCTAATCCATGGGGGTATAGTGTTGACCGTTTGCCAGTCCATCATAGGGTTAACGCAAAGACATTCAACCATGCAAGCTTACAAACTCACACTTGAGGTTAATTTAGAATCACAAAATTGGGAGAGATTGAAAAAACCATGTATGCACCAGGATAACATGCAAACTACACATGTAAAGCCTGCTACTGAGACTTAACCCTGTAGCTCAGAGGTGGCAAAGCTAACCACCTGCACAATCACATATGTGTAATGATGTGTCACGTATGCTTGTAAAAACACTTTATTTGCCTGTTTTAGTTAATTCTGTAAGTGATGCAAATTGTCACCTCCATCCACACAGGTATCATAAAGCTGTGAACAGAGCTGCTGCTGTTACCCAAATTTCACATAAGCATTCAAACAAGAGCTGCATGTGTACACACATCAGCCATGATTGACAAATAATGAATCACAAGAGCATGAGAAAAAAAAAAAACACATTAAGGGAAGATTTAGGAATAAATGCACATCCATTCACACCCACAGTAATATTAGCTACTGTGCCGTCTACACTTGGTTAATAAACAACAACAGCAACAAAAAAGTCAGTTTAATTTACTGATTTTTACAAATTCCTTCTAGAATAACAACAAATTGTGTCTACTAGTTTTGTTGCATGTAACGTATACGTTTTGTGATGTTTTAAAGTGTGTAGTTTGTTTTTGTGTGTTGAATGTTAGTTTGGGGGGGGGTGTCTTTTGGTGGGTCTGATTACTCTTCCCTACTGAGAGCTGTTACTATGGTGACAATTTTAAACATGTGCTGTTTTTCTACCTCCAGGATTACATGTCCTCCAGCAAAATAAATAAATAAATATTCAAATAGTTTGTTAACACATGTTATAGAAAATGCACATGTATACGTTTGTGATATATATTATTCTAATTGTATTTCTGATATTTTAATGTGCTACAGTGGTTAAACAAATCCTTTAAAAAACCTTTTATGAACCTTATATTCATATTGGGTTTTAGTTCCTTTTATTACCCACATGTAATCAGATTTGTAAAAAAGGGTATTTTCTCTTCAAATGAAGATAAGATTGACTACTTTTCATATATTTTCCCAATTATCAGTTACATATTCACATGAATCAGAAAGTCTGTACTTGTATCTATACACTCACTTCCTCAAACACCAAATGTTGGTAAAATATTTTCAGAAACTCAAAACTAGTGACTGACAAACCCGACAAACACTTCTCTAAGTCTCCCATTATTATATATGTAAAGTCTAATTTGAGCAACATCCAAACCCTTAAATACTATTCAAACATAAAACCTGGTTAAATGTTGAACTTTATATTCAACAAGATAGTCAGTGTCGGACTTATGCTAAAAATAGAAATGTGCTCTTTGTAGGATCAAATATTCAAATACTGTCACCAAAAACAGTTAAAAAGATTAGAAGAGAAGCTACATGGTATAGAGTCATTTCTTCAAACTCACATTGTGTTGGTGTGGTAGAGGTTTCTAGTTTGATGCCACGCTTCAATACAAACGTGATTCTGTGAGGAAAGACTTTACTGCCATCTTCTGGCAGCTTAATGAATCAGTCATTAAGAACAAATTGAAGTGAGATAATCAAGCAGAAATGGAATATGAACAGACATATTGCAACGGAGAAGCTGATATTCTCACACACAAACACACTCCCAGCAGAAAACGGATGTGTGAATTAAAATGTAGTTTTGATTCCACAAATCTCTTTGGATATTTTTTTTTTCTTAACACAACTAATTTAAGAGTTATTTGTCTGCTAGAAACTTCACATTGGTGGGTGGATTTAGTGTCAGCACAAACACACACACCCACACACACTATTACTTCATACTGTCAACATGCAAAAATCAATTTTTAATTTTGTTTGGGAAAAATGAAGCAGTGTGAGCAATGTAAAATCATTTAGGTGATGTCTTTTGAAATGTGCATCCTTACTGATGAACACAAACGCACATATGAGGAGGTGGGGAGACAAAGATGCTCACAAACACTAGCACCCACCTAAGCTCACCTTGTTCCGGTAATAAATATGCACATTGATCTTGTCTAATCTAATATTCATTATTAGCACTCTGCACAGATCTAAACACCCCGCTCTGAGTCCATGGCTTATTTTTACAGTCTTGTGGTCTGTTATACCCCTTTGCTCCTTAGATGACCAGAAACACAGTTAATTACAGTAAAAATGCTATTAGACTTGCAAATGCCTGTGTCGCCTTAGTCTGTTTCTCTGTGCCACTTGTTTCCTTTCCTCTGTAAAAGTGCAGTTATTAATAGAGTCCTCTTTAACCCTGCTTATCTACACAGAATAGCAGAAACGGCTGGCTTGAATCTCTCCTCAAAAGATTTGAGCTTTAAATGTTGCTGACATACAGTTAATATGTCCCCACAGTGTCACCGTTTAAGGAACAGAAGGGGCATTTGTTAATTTATGTGATACACCAAGAGGTTCATAAATTGCTCCTTGTCCTCTGCCACATTGTGCCACGATGTTACTACAAATCACCAAGAGCAAATAATTAAAAAATATATATCACAAGCGTACTTCTGCAGCTTATCCAGTCACATATCTTATTTTTTACTTTAATATGAGTGAGAAGTGGACATTTGATATTAAATGTTTCTAAGGTGCAAGATCTGCAATAATGTAATAATTTCATTGGCGTTTGGTTGTAATTAAATATCGGATCCATGAAGCAGAGATCTCAGTTTGTGTGTTTCTCTGACAAATCTCACCACCAGTGAGTGAACAAATGACAATAAAGATTCAAGACTTGTTCTCTGCAGACTCTTCACACAATCCCTGTCAGAAGGAAAGACACTCAAAATATCCAAAAAGACGTGAGATGAGCTGCTCGTCAACCACAAGCTGAGTCAGTTAAACAGGGCCCAGATGGTGTTGATGCACCTCCCATTGGACATGAAGCTGGTAAAGTTGTGTGGAAGGAGGCCCAGGGGAGAGACCCAAAGACACTGAAAGAGTTATATCTCTCAGGTGAGTTGGAAGTGATGTGCAGCAGCAGCAGCAGCAGCTGGAAAAAGTTGCCTAGAAAAGCACATTTGGCTTGTTGGACAGCCTTCACGTAGAAGAGAAAAGAAATGGATGAGTGGACAGTCAAACACAGCTGAGAAGATGAGATTTAAGAAGCTGACATGAGTTCGTGTCAGCTTTTCCACAGCATTGTATATCTCACAATGTTCCCATGATACTTTTTTTCTGTCATGTATTGTAACAAAATGTATCAGAGATGTGACCCTATAACAAATCCCTATGTTTAAGTGGTGGAAAGCTATCATATTTAAACTTAGCTAAACTAAAAGCTCATTTTGTGTGCATCTTCCTTGCATTTGACATTTGACTCGGACTTAGAATAATGTGAGCAAACAAAGCTGATAGTTTTGATGGGATTAAGCAAAAAAGAGTAAGTAACCTTCAATCTAGATTGCAAATTCCGTCTACAAGGTGTTTATCAGAACCCAAACATAGTTTTTAACATTATTTAGCTATATAGAACCTAATATTTCACATTAAAAATAAACACAGAAATGATTAAAGTGTATGTCTATTCACCTATTCTCAGTATTAATTGTGTTTTTATATTGGTCAGGGTTGAGGGAAACTTGAGTCCACCCCATTGTCATCAGCTGTGAGGCTGTGCACATCCTGGGCAAACTGCCAATATATCTCAGCAAGAAGGATAACCATGCACACTCAAACTTACAGTCAATTTAGATGCAGCAGTCAACATAACATGCATGTCTTTGGACTGTGGAAGAAAGTAGATGCACAGAGGAAATCCCAACAGAACGTGTGGGAATATACAAAGTCCACATAGAAAGATGCCAAAAGATTTCAACCAGCGATATGTTTATTAGGGATGTGAATCTTGCAGCAATTCATGATTCGATTCAATTCCAATTATTGTGGTGACGATTTGATTTTGTCATAAACATGACTCAAATGTCAGGTGTTTGTGATGTTGTGAGCTGTTAATGTGATGAACTGGGCAATTTCTCTGGAAGTCCACCCATTGCAGGTAAGCACTATAGTGTGGGCTTTTGCCAAGGCTTGTCTCTTTTTAAACTCATGGTCTGGCTTTCTTTGTGAAAAACTGATTTGATGGAGTGGCATACTCAAGCTCAGTCATATGCCCCATGAATCTAAAGCCTTTATTCTCCACAACGCTATAGGGGCAGATATCTTTAGAAATGAAACGAACAATTGATTTAAATCTACGTTTTTACATGTTCAGAGTTGAGTGGAAGTTTAGTAAAGTTTAGGAGTGTGTGCTGGTCAGGGGTTAGTGTTTGCTGCTGCTCCACTTCCATTAGCTCCAGGTGATGGCGTAAGATGTGAGCTTGGGCATTTGAAGTGTTCCTGAAGTGCTTGACTTTAATTTTGCTGATTTTACACACTGAATACGTCGTGTCAAGTTCCTTATTACCCGGGAAATTGTTAAATCCAAAGCGCGTCCAAGCATTTGCCGTCAGTGACGACGGGGCTGGCTGTTTTTTTTTTTTTCCTCCTCCATGCAGAAACTTTAAGCCACCAGTTGGTAACATGCCAGACCCGCCCTTTGCTGGAGCAACAAACCATGAAGGCTGCTGCCTAACAAACAGTGTGTGCAGTTTGGAAATGTTTTGAAAACATCACTTTAAGTAACATTTCCTGGAAATTTCCAATAGATCCAAATCATTTATGAATAAGAATTGCGATTTGGACAAGAATATTTTTTCTTCCAGCTCCCCTAATTTCTATTGTAAAGCAGCAGCACTAACCACTGTCCCCCTGAGCCAAGGGCCACTACATTTTTTCAACACTGATGCTGTGAAAAATGTAATTTACTGCTTTGGACAAAAAGGCTTTGAATTTAGTCGTAATCAGGTTAAAAACAACAAAAAATATGTTTTTCTTTAATCAGAGACAACTATTATTTTGAGATTAAAAGCCGCTTATGTTCACTTCAAACACAAGTGCATGTTGGGAAATTCCTAATACAAAGAGACACATTTGAATGAGTGTAAATGTTGGTTTAGGTTTGCTGAAAATAGAAATATACAACTGTTGATTAAAAAGTTAGCTGTTAATTAGAACAGCAAAAAATGTTTTAAAACCTAAATGTTTTGTTTTTATTTGAACCTTCGAGCCATCATTAAAAAAGTGTACACACGCTTACCGCGGTATAAAAGAAGATAACCCTGTTAATGTTCAACATAGCAGGACAATTCATAAGATTATTCTTCTCACCTTGGGAATGGGATCCTGAGGGCCTGTGCAAATCTTGAGTTAGTGGAGCATATTAATGTTGCTCTGTGCAGATGCATGAGGTCAAAATGTAACAGTTTCAGTGTGATGTGATCTGGAGATCCATTTAACTAAACTGATGAAGTCAAAAGATGAAATTAGAAAGATCAAAGCAGGATTTTCAAGCAAAAACAAGAAACAATTTGAGTCTCACATTAGTATGTTTTCTATGTTGCAAACATCTTTCAAATATGCATTAGATTGAAGATGAAGAGGAAGAAAAATCTGTGAAACTGTTTTATGAATTGAATAAGGAAGAATTTATGATAATGGATTGTAACCCAGCTGGAACAAGTGAGGGTAAAAAAACAGGGTTCATGTCACACATCACCATGTTTTCTCAGTTAGTTTCAACTTACAGGAAAAAAAACAAAAAAAAACACACATTTTTTTAATTGTTCAATGACCGTGTTACAGGAGGCTAATGAGTTCATTGTTTCCCAAATGAACAAATTAATAATGAAGTTGCTCCAAAAGAAACTCAAATGAAATATACAAGTAAAGCTCCTCAAAATTAAGCAGCTTTCCTTGTGTATATTTACTCCTGTCACATTCCATCACAGTTTGTGTTTGTATGTCAAATCCTACCCAAGTGAAATCACCATAATCTCATAGACACAAATACACCAAAACAATCATTATATCATTCAGTGAAAGAATAAATTTAATGCAAAGACATGAATATAAAGACAAGGATGCTGAAACAAAGCCTGCATACTCGCAAAATGTCATGCCCTCCCAGAATATTACATCCTATTTGAATACATTGGAGTTGTATTTAAATGATATGCAGCATTCACAAAAATATACACAGACTTTTGGGACATACCAAAGTCATTAGGACTGCAGGAGCTCGGGGCCACAATGAAGAGTATAGTGGTTTGTGATCTGCCTCAAAATTCTACCATCTGATTGCAACAGACATATCCAATCCTGCGGTCAGATTCTTCTCATAAAGAAGGCCAAGACCTCCGCTCAGTTATTATGGCTGAAAGCGCCTACTGAATGTATCGATGTGTGTGCGTGTGTGTGTGGAAGCTGGTGTATGTGTGTGCTGCATGAAACAAGAGAGGGACACTGAAAAACTTGCTATGCCTCATAATAACCTGAGGATATGCATCATTCCAGAACTAATTATTTCTCAACTTAGTAGTTTCCATCAAAACAGAAAACACTAATTGTTGTGTGGAACTACAGTGATCACTGAGTCTCCAGCATGTGAGGTTGTCCTCTTTTTTTTCCACAAAATTTCCTCTTGGTAGTGGAGCAACAGAACAAAACAATAAATAGAATGGCATCGAGACTGTGTACCTGGATAATAATTCCATCTGAACAATTAGACTAAATATACACACAATTAACTTGTTGTCATGCTTTTACGACATATAAAATTACAAATGATAAAAGTTTAGCTGGAAAAAAAAAATGCTCCTACACATCAAGGCCATTGATTTCTACAAAAGGTTTCATGCTCTTCAGCCCCACAGCTACAGCAAAGTAGCAGTGTAATTTCCTAATAAGTGCATGCTATTAAATGAAATTACAGAGTTTTTCAAAGATCTCTCCCTCACTCCCCCTCCCCTCCCACCCCCACCTCCAAATAAAAAGTGCTGCCTGGTCATTTTGGCTGCATTACCTGTCTGCTCTTGTATAATAATGTAATTATCCGGTGACCAGCGTGATCATCTTGCTGAATTACATTGTGACCTCTGTCTGTGCGGCTTGCTTTCACGGCTCGCCACTCGGTGGGGTAATGTGGAAAGACTGAACCCAAATGATCAATGTCTGATGAACCTGTGAGTGCAAGCATGCACATAATGGACACAAACATGCTCAAGGACAAGTAGGACACAAAGTAAAGACACAAATATGCAATTATATGCAGTGAAGTGGGGAAGTTATTTGGAAAAAGTCATTTGTTTGTGATTATTTTTTCATTTCCAAGCAATCATCTACACGGTTGACTTTCTCTTTCCTCTTTCCCCCCCTCCTCAACTTTGATTCTGTCATTTAAATTTTAATTTTTTTCCCTTTTAGCTGCAAGATTGCTATCTAAAACCTGACACTGTTGTTCCTCTGTGTTAGAGACTAATATGTTATTTAAGAAAGTAAGACGAAGAAGAAAGCAGAACGTCACAAGGGAACCATGAAACAGAATATTAGATCTGCTTTGCAGGGGTATATAGAATACCTCCTGTTGTTCTCAATGGATTACATCTATTCTGTAATTCAAGACACAGCCTATATATCAGCATGAACCACGGTCAGTTACCGGGTCAGCATCTTTTTTTGATACTTAGTATGTTTTTTTTACAGCTTTGATCCTCGTGTTTTATATTTTTTATACTTTTGCACCTTCTTTAATGTATTATGAAGGAGCATGTCAGATAAAATCCAAACATCCAGATGAGTGTGTAAGATAAATGAGTGCCTGATAGTGCGTGATAATTTTTAAAGTATGTAGGATGTCTTTAATTATTGACACACTCAGTGGATTGTTTTTAAAAGACTATTTATACAGTGAGGAATGACATTTTGTGTGCTTAATAAGAAATAGGGCTGGGAAAACATTGTAGAACAAGAGAAGTTGAGAAGTAGCAAAGTTAAAAGACAGGTTAAAATTACCTTGGTTTCCATGTTGTAGACTCATCCCATTATATACTTTTTTGTGTGCACGTGTTGGCCATGTTCTTTTAGATTTGTTTGTTTGTTTTCTAATCAGTGAATAGTATAATTGTCTTTGAAAATACACAAAACACATAAAACACATGAATTATCCACAAAGGCAAACATATGTCTATATAATGACAGAATAAGTATTAAAACCATCAATATTAGAATGTGTGAATGGTTGTTCATTTCTATGTGGCCCTGTGATGGATTGGTGACCTGTCCAGGTGTGCCCCCGCTTCTCTTCCAATGACCACAGAAGATAGGCACCAGCCCCTTGCGACCCTGAACAGGAACCAGCGGCTATAGTAATGACTAACTAACTGACAATCAGTATTAGTTTTAACCATTAAAGAGGCCATTTCATACAAATTTCAGGACTTTGTGGTTATTTCTTATTATCTTCTTATTAACCTGTAATATGAAACATTTTATATCTTAAAAACGTTAGGAAACACTCATTAACAGACCTTTCAATCTATCTGCGTCAAGATTCGGCTGGTTTTGTCAGGGTTTTGGGTTGCAACTCATTAATATTCAGTATTCCAATTTGCTGGACTCATATTGGCTAACAAACTAGTCTCGCTCCGATCTTCAGACCAGAACCTCCTCATGGTTCCAAAAACTCGCTTTAAAACCAGAGGAGATCGATCCTTTCAGGCCGTGGCTCCAAAATGCCCTACCTTTGCCCCTTCGTGAGGCTGACACTGTTGATTCTTTTAAAAGGCAGCTGAAGACACTTTTATTTGGGCGAGCTTTTGGTTGACTGGACTTTTGGCGTGATTATTATTCTTTTTATCTTTTTACTGTTTATGCTGTTTTATTGAATTAATTGTGAAGCACTTTGTGATTTTTATCTGTGAAAGGTGCTATATAAATAAAGTTTATTATTATTATTATTATTATTATTATTATTATTATGAGAGCAAGGCATGTTTCCTGCCCCGCTGTGCATGGCAACAGCACACGTAGTCTCTTCCGGTTTGATACGTGTTATGCTACAGCTTTTAGCCAGCAACATGCTAGGCGTGGTTTCAACTGTGGGAGCTGATGAATACGAATGAGCAAAGGAGCTGTGATGAAACAAATACAAGCCGTTCGAACTCCGGAGAACTCAGGTGTTATCGCCACCTGCTTAGTTTGAGAAATTAAAACTGAAAGAGAAGTTGTTGACCTGTTTTCACTCCCACTATGAAGGTAAGAACACCTGGGGAGCTAAAATGTCCAACAGAAACCGCAGAAAAATTGTTTTTAATGGAATGGCCTCTTAAAAAAAAAAATCCAGACCAGACACCAATGCCAGTGTTGAAAAGTGATCTTGAAAGATTCAATTCACAGTAACTACAATGATGTATTTTTGAAGACAGAGTCTGCTTTAAAACAAGTGCCTTAAAGTCCAGTCCATATTCCCACACACAAGTTAATGGTGTTATATGCAGCAGCAAGAGTTAAGTCGAAGTAATTAAGTTACAGGATCAGATGACTTATCGGTACAAATAAACAATAGCTTTACTCCAATCAAGTGTTTTTACACCAACATAAACATTGGAAATTAATGTTTTGGCCTTAAAATAGAATTAATACACAGCATATCCCTGTTATTGTCTGAAATACAACACAATCAAACATTATCAGGATATTCAAATTCAATGAGGCATCCTTTGATTGGGTTCAGACTTCAGGGCTGCTTGTTTGTTTCAACAAAAACATATGATATACATTTTCTGTAAATGTATGCATAGAAAAAGCTCTGACATCATTTTACTCATAGCAGAGCCACAAGGCAGATGAATCTTCGGAGAAAAAGAAAAACTTCAGGGAAATTGCTAAATAATGTAGTGTGAAAAAACAAAGGATAGGGAAAAATCCCCTTTAACACAAAACAAAAAGCTGTTAGCAGTGCCAAAATGAGCAAAATGCTCAAAATCTGCCAAGAAAAGAGAAGAAAAACCAACATGTCTTCTTATCCTTGAAGCAGGGGGAATATCACATCACTTACAGACATTTGATACAACAAGGTACTTAACATGATTACGAGAAAACAAACAGGCTTTGTTTTTAAAGGGTATCTGGCATGATTTTGAATAACGATTTGTATGACATTAAAGCTAAAAGAATCTATCAGTCTTTGGGATTCCTTAATCACACATTTCGACATTTCACAATGAAAGGTGCCATGTCACACACATTGTATTACTTTGTGGTTATTTCTGAAGTATTAACCTGTTATCATATATATTTTATATCTGAAAAATGTTAGAAAAAAAATATTTCCAGCCGTTCAAACTCAGAGAAATCTGCCTGCTTGAAAATTAACCTTGATTCATTGAACTCAGATTTGCTAACAGCTAGCCTATAAGAGCATGGCTTCTTATATCCCAAATGGTCCTACAAAAAGCTCTACAACTGTCCAAGAAACAAGCTGCATAACACAAAGTTAATGCTAGAAGTGTATAATTATAATTATAATCAAAAGTAACTTTGTAGCAAATTAAAACTAGCCAAAGTTTAGAAAATCACTCTCTTCAAAATGGTTTGAGCAAACACTTAACTTACTATTATAAGTTCCGAGAGTCTCTCCAAAAATAAACACAGGCCATTTGTTCTGCAAATCTGGACTTTTCCACAATATTTGCATTGTATAAATCTAGCAGGAGCTTAGCACAACAACGCTGATGGTCCGCCATGTTTGCTACTAAACAGCTGAACTAACTTTGCAGGCATGGTCTCAACTGCGCGAGGTGATAAATGTTAATGTGCAAAATCAGTGTGATGTCACAATGATAGGATTTTCGAACTCACCTGACTTCTTCACCCGCCTCCTTTAAGTTGTGCAATCTTTACATCTAGTACGAAACACCTGTGGAGCTTTTCTTTGTTTGTTTGTTTTTTATGGCAGGTCACCCTTAAGGGAGATTCAAATTGACTGTCCATGACTGATGGTGCCATTTTGCATTTTTCCCCTAATAGGTTATGACATCTTATGTTTGACGAATCAATTTTCCTTAGCATTGCGCTTGTTTATTTTGGGAAATTTTGTCAGTGGTAAAAGTCTGAAATGCTGAAGTGATGTGTTGCTGCCGGATGCTTAAATGTTGCGAGTGAGAATGTTACTTTGTTCAGGTCTCCAGCTGATAAATGGGTGACACAAGTTCAAAGAATAAGGGAGAAATGAGTTCCTGCCTCCTATTTGGTACTGTGCAATGCACACTTCTCAGACAATAGTTTCAACTTTATCTCAAATTTGAAGAAATCATTTGGGATTTTTGGTGTAACATCATAAGAAACTAAAACTAAATGCAGTCTCAAACATATTTAAACATACACTGGATTTGAATGCAGCAGACGGGGACTCAAAGGCAACCAAACCCAGCAGGCAGGATGCAAAAAAGTCTAGTTAAAAATCGTGAATTTAACATTTGTTTCTAGTAGTTTTGTCACTTTTCTGCAGCATTTCATATATGATTAATTGCTGCATTGATGAAATTTTGCAGCGGCACTCCACAGTGATCCATACAAACTTGTCTGTTAAAACATTGAAATACAACCATCAATTTATGCTTCCGGCCATGTGTTCAATAATAGATCACATTTTCCTTTTCTTTTACTTATTTTTTCAAAATATGAAAGGTAGCTATACACACCATTTCATGTTTTGTAGACAGTTGACATTTCCATCAAACTCAACACCACCTTCTTCACATACTCCTCCTTGTAGCTCTTCTTCACTTTCCTCAGGCTGAAACCAATAAGGCTGAATTACACTGGCTGATGGTTCATTTTCCTCTTCAATTTCTTCAGGGCTATCGCTCGGGAACTCTCCATGTTTGTTACCATATCACTAACACTGACCAAACCGAACAGTTTTTTTTTCTTCTTATCTTCATAACTCGAGTGGTTTTCTGATTTTTTTTTATTTTAAAACATGCAACTTTATTGTTACAGTCCTAAAATAAATATGTTCTTTCTATCAAATTCAAGCATTCTTTTAATCTTCTTTTTTTCTGTCTTTCATTTCTGTGACAGATGCCCTTTAATCTTTTTTACCAAACGGCTTAAATTATTGATGAATTTAATTTGTCTTGACCTGTTGATGGCAAAGAGGTTTTAATAAATAATACATTAAACACAGTACTATGAAGATGCTACTTATTTCTTTATACTTGGGAAAATACTATGAAAATACAATAATATATAAAATAAAATTGAAATAGAGTGTTTAAATCAAACGCTGGGTTTTTGTTGCTGTGTTGTATTTAAAATACACACCATTGAATGCCATTGATGTAGACAGTTTAAATTTTAGACTGACTACATGGTGTGGCAAAACAACAGCTAAGACAGAATGACCACAAAGTGAATAAATGGTATAGTTAATTTTGTCGTTGTAGCCTTTTAGTGAGATTTCCTGAGAATGTAATAATATTCTGGAGACGTGTCTCTTTCCTTTCACCCATATGAAAACTTAACAAATCATAAAATGAACTATATATTGATTATTAAAAAATCATACATATATATTTAAAGAGTGGGAATGTGAGAAAGGAGAAGCCAAAGTGTTTGTAAAAAAAAAAAAAGGGGAGAGCAGAAAGAGATGATCATCACAATAGGTAGAATGGAGAAACATCCAAGAGGATAATGTACGGAGACAGAAGGCGAAAATAAGACATTGAAAGAGGAAGAAAGAGATTAAGAACAGTAGCTCCCGGTGCTTGTGTTGCCTCAAAAGTGAGGGAGAGAAAGAGAGGAAAAGAAGAAACAAAGATGACAAGACAACTAGACACTAGCATCAAAGCGGGTCAGAGGAAACGAGGCTTGGAAGCAATATCAAAGCCTCAACAAGGGGCACCAGAGGAGAAGACAAGAGCTGGAGTGGCAACAAAGACACAGATGTGTGAGTAACTTTGTGTGTGTGTGCTCTTCAGCAAGTATGCATACACAAGTCTGTGTTTGCCAAATAATTGTGTCTCTTTTGGTTCTTGCATGTCTGCAGTTGTGTGTATATTGTGTTTGCATATGTGGGTGTATGTGTGTGTGTGTGTATGTGTGTGTGTGTGTATGTTAAACTCTCGAGTGCTGACAGAGCAAACACATCTTTGCTCTCCTCTCCTCAACGTGCAGACGAGCCCTTGGCAGCTCTAGCATCAGAAAGCGAGACTACCAACACAGATGGTCAAAAGCGGAGATGCTGGAAAACAAAACCATTTGTGGAGTACAAGTGGCAGGCCGCCAAAATGCCAACAAAGCCGAGACTAAGAGGTCCCAAAAACAATATGTTCAGTCAGATATGAGGATGTTGAATGGGTCGGCAGCAACATTTTTCCACACCAACAAAAGAATGATTTTTACTTACATGTTTTTTCTGGCTGCATGACATTGATTGAGACATACGGCTGAGAATGCTGCAGTGGTGTTCAGTGTTTCTTTGAAGCTGCATTATGACAGAAATCCAAAGACATTTTGCTTTATGGACCTTCGCGAGCTAAAACTACAATTTAAAATTAGTTCTTATTATTTTAACTGCATGAAACAGTTTGAGGAAGTAAAGTCAACTTTTTTCTGTTTTGAAATATATGTATGTTTTCCCATTTTTTTATTAAATTATTGTTTAGAAGTTTTTGTTTTTGAATAATAATTTTTATGTCCTTACATGTGCATGAGCCATTCCCTTTGTGACAACTGACTTTGTCTGTGTGCAAGAAAATAACTGTGAAATGAAGAAATATTATTTGTATGAAATCTGCTTTTTTACTGAAGCAAGCGAGTTTTAGGTTTTTCATTTTCACAGGTTTAAATAGTCTTAATTAAAAAGTAAAAAAAATTGCATTATCTGTCTTTAAGAGTAACATTTAAAGAGGATAGAAGTTTAAGAAGCAGATAACCACATACTGGCAAATTCCGGGAGAAACTCTGCAATCTTTGTTTATTTTAATCTCTCTAAATGTTTTCTTGCCATGGCAATTAGTTTACCACCACTGGAAACCTGTTAATTCCATTTGAAAAGATAGTTGTTGCACCTTTCTTTTATTTGCTAAAATGAGTCCAAGTAACTTGAAGGTTTAGATCTTAATGGATCATTTGAAAAGTAATATAGTTAACTGGCCACGGCTCAGTAGGTCTGTGAGTCTGAAACTGTGTTTTTGTTTGTTTGTTTTTTAGGTTAGAACTGTTCCTGAGTGAAATAATGCAGATATATAGTCTAATTGTCTAAATGTTAAGTAAAGATTTTTAAAGGCTACCTCTATGAGACTAAACCATCTTTGTAAAAGGTATGCACAGATGGTGATTATGGTGGTTGCCGTTGTTACACTTGAATAAGTCTCTCTGGTTCAGATCTGAGCTGCAAAGTTTTTAAACACTATTTTTTTTCTTTTCTTGGATTTTCTTCTGGTGGTTTTCCTCCTACAGTCTAAACACGCATTTTACATTAATTAGCAGTTTTGAAATGGCCAAGATTTTTTTTTTTCAGGCATTGTTAGTCTCTTTGTTTAAGTTGTTCCAGTTTGTCATTTTAAATAAAAAAAACAAAAAGGAAAAATTCATCAGGCATTATCCTACAACCAAAGAATGAGAATGTCTGTAAATTCTGTTAAGAGTAAAGTAACAGCTGACACAATATTACATCATTATACAAACATCTTATATCATGTATCTTACACACTCCAATCTGTTTCCAGTATGCTCAGACACTTTTTGTTCCTTATTTCTTACTCTGTACATATTTCTTACATATTTCTTTGGGTTCTGATTTTCAACTTTTAGGAATTAAGTCAGTTGCAAATATTAGGGATTTATTAATTTTTTTACAGAAAAGCCATAGTTCCTTTTTAAAACTAAATCTCATGAAATAGTTTTTCACCTAAATATTCACTCATTAAAATAAACGTTCCATGCATTGCCTTTGTGAAACTGGGCTTTGTAAATATTATTTTAAATTATATAGCCTATGAAAAATGTACAGTACATATATTTTTATTTGCTTATTATCAAAGTATGAAATTTCATCAGCTCCGTTTTACAGACTTTTATACTTACTTAAACTTAGTATCAGCAAAAAAAGTTGGACATGACAGTGGTAAAGTGGTGAGACTAGCCATGTTGTCTGGTTTGGAGACGGTAACCCTCACTAAGGGACAGGAGACACATTCGGTTTGTCAAAACCGAATTGTATCTAGATAAAAGGAAGGTTAACCTTGACACTGTATCTTTCGTATTTGCCATCTTGTTGACTGAATCTGTGCTCTAAAACTTTATTTTGTGATATTGAAGTTATTTTCTGATTTTTTACATTCTGTACACAAACAACTTGTATAATTGATGCGTTGACAGAATCAAAGACGAGGATCTTTTCGTGTTGTGTGAGACATACATACACTTTCTGGTCCATACCTCCTGTGGATCAAACCATATGTCCAAAGACCAGTTAACTTCTGCCTTTTATAAATTTGTTTTGGATACACTGGATTCTTGTTTGTAAGAGAGTGTGTCACATTTGGTCCTATGACTTTTGAATGACACCCACTCAGGAGTTAATTCTTCCTGTTAGAAAAGTTGCATACTTGAAGGACTGAGGTGTAAAAAGGGGATGCGGAAATGGCAGGAAGATGAGGGGATAAATAGTTGGAGAACATGTGAGAAGAGTTAGAGGAGGCTGTGTGCAGTTTTTAGGAGTGGAAAGAAAAACAAGGAAGAGCAGAAATGAAAAAAGACAAACTAAATGGGAGGAAAAAAATAAAAGGCTAGAGATACTGGATCAGACAGAGGGGATAGTGGTAAAGACGACAGCACTTTAGAGCAAGAGTGAAAGAGAGAAAGGTCCAGACGGTTGGAAAAGAAGAGTAAATTGACTGCTGCATGTCACATGGAAACAGTCACTAATTGGCCAATCAACCGGCCACAGATTGAAGCTGCCGCTTTCTCTGACACTGCTAGAACACCTGTACATCTGATAGGCTCACCCACACACTGTCTGACACGTGCACACACACACACACACACACACACCTTCAAGCATAACACCTGCCACTATTACCACATTTTCATCTTCTTTTTTGATTCCTGATATGTAATTTTAGGATTTTGACAGAAGGAATGTCACAGAGAATAAGGAAAGATTAAACGGAAGTGGAAAGAAAAGAGAAGGATCAAAATTCTTATTTTTCAAGATGAGTAAGCTTTGTTTCTGTTCTTTCTTTCTTTCCCACAAACAAATAATAAAACAAACAAATAATCTTTTTTTTTAATTGCCGTAGAGAAAATGGTCATATGGCTAAGTAAGAAGTGGAAAGTAAAGGTCAGGGCTTAGGAAAAGCTTTTCCATAAACTCACTGCGCCAGATTTATTTGTTTTTTAGATCATTTTACTTTTTAAACACTTAATGTGGCCCAAGTTTCAAACATCTGATTTTTTCAAGTGATTTTGAATAATTTGAAGTTAATCCTTGGCCTGTGTCATTCCATGTGTCACGTGGCTGTAAACTTAATGTACAACATATGGATTAGACCCCAGACTAAAAGAAACCCTAGAATATGATCAGAAACAATGTCTCATGTGGTGAGTGTCAGAACTTTAAAGTTATTTCATTAAAGCTACGTAAATGTTAAATTGTTGTAAACTAGCTCAGTGCTATCAGTTGCTGAAACTAGCTGGGGGCGGAGTTTATGGTTACCACTCCCACTTGAATCCACTGAAAACTTTGAGGCTTCAATAAACTAGTTTTGGAGATGCCAGAATTCAAATGGTCATAACTTCTTTAAAATGTCTGGATTTCCATGTGTTATACGTCATTGGAAGGCTCAGACACTACAGTTTCAGAATCTGTAAATAACTCAAAATGACCTTCAGGTGACTTATATGTATATACAAACTGTACATTAGCTGGTTTTGTTCTGTTGTTTATTGGTCGGTCATCTAAGTGCTATTAAGTTTAAAAGACTAGTGGTATTGACATATCTGTACTTCATTAATAATCCTGTGACCGTCACAAGGGATAAATTCATTTTCACAGCTTACGCTACTTGTTGTATTCATAAAGAAGAAACCGCAACAGTAAATTTGGACTGTGTGAATTTTTGAAGGTATAACTTGTTTAATGGTTTTCTCATAGAGAACACATGCTCTACATGTTTTTTACGATTTGACAGTTTACAAATTGCTAGTTATGCACAAATTGTCAATTAATAATACTTGTCTTTTTTACAGTAATCTTACCACATACAGGTAGCTCAATTTTTGCTTTTTCTGACTATAAATCTTTCCTCTACAAAGTATTTGGCTCATCCATGTGGGCTGCTGCAAATTTCAGTTAACTTTTAGAGTAGGCTCAATCTCAGTTTATAATAATTCAAAATTAAACTCAGGTTTATCTAATAACTCATATCATATATTTGATTATTTTAATATTTAATAAGTAAAAAGCAGTCCAGAATTTTCCATATGAAATTCTTATGTGCTTTAGACCAACTAGAAACAATGCAGACATACATGCACAACTTTTACTGGTGGAATGATTTGTTGACCATGTGACCTCATGTAATGTTCTAGGAACACAACCTGCCTGTCTTGAGATCCTTACCCATGTTTGACACATGTCTGCAATACTTGTCTGGGTTTAGACTTTTGAATCTGTCCACTTAATGGAATGTAACGAGTGGACAGTCCTGGCTGATGTCAAGCAACTGCAGTAACCTGTTCTGCAGTAATGCACTGTCTGATGCAACACCTGAAGTCTGTCATGGTGTTCTGAGTCTTTCATCTTCACACAGCTGCACCTAGGTGACCTAGTCAGGCCTCAGTTAGACTAAAGCCATCTGGAAGCTGTTTCATGATGCTTTTGATGCCTCTGTTTATCTGCTTTTCCAAGTATTCAAACCTCAAAATTCTCAATGTATTTCTCTTTTTGAATCTCAGTCTTCTGGTGTTTACACTTATCACCAAAACTTGTTTTATTGTATATGATATCAAAACACGTCTGGGAAAACAGGAAATGTGACACAACATTGTATTTAATGTGAGTAGACATGGAAATGTTTTAAATATTTTGTCAATTTTAGCTACTTTAAGTTTTCAAGTTAAACGTAGGCTATTATTGGATTTTTTATTAAGAATGTTGTTTAAAACATCCATCCATCCATCCATCCATCCATCCATCCATCCATCCATCCATCCATCCATCCATCCATCCATCAAAAAAAAATGTTGCCCATAATTTTCAATTAAATTCAAATATGAGCAAAGAGGAAACTGAATATTAAACCTTTATAGCTGTATAACTGTCATGATTCTGTTTTCTTGTGCCACATCAAGCCATTTTTATTATTCTCATGTCATGTTAGGTTTTTCCTCTGACCACAGTACTAATCTAGTTTATGATCTGCACCTGGTCTCAGTCATCTCTCTCTCTCTCTTCTCTCACTTTGTCTCCTCCCCCATAAGAAAGAATACATTGAAGAAGCCGGATTGTCGAATGCACCTTGCTGCTTCATTCAAACACCTTGTACCTGTTTCAAATTGGTTTACTCTCACAGTGTGTTCTGAACCCTTTGTTTGTTTAACCGACCATGACTTTGCCTGATCCCTTTGGAGGTTTTATGTCACAAAGTACAGGATTTCTGACCATTATTTAGTTTTACAATGAAATCTTGAGTCCGCCACTTGTTTAAGTAACTATCTGTTAGACTGGCGACCCCAGGTACCCCCCCAATTAAATCAATTCTTTTACATTAGTCAAATAAAATGATCAAGTGAAGTGTACCATTGACATTATGCTTTGACTGATTTTTATTTCATTTTGGTTTATGGAAGCCACTTAAATTATGATAAAGGGTCTATAGTTTTTTAAAAAACTATTTTTTTAAGGTTATGGGCCCATTTATACGTGCCGCCCTTTTAGAAATCTATGCGCCTACCTGGTCCCCCAATAAAGGTTTTTTTAGACACGCCCCTGGTGCTGACTGACCCAATGTCTAATATTAGGATTTGGATTAAGGATTGCTGCTTGTGTTGTGTATGAATTTTGGGCCGTGTTTTGGGATTTAGTCCTCTCCCCACCCCCTGGTGTCTGAGCATCACCACTTTTTTCCTGTTTGTTCACCCACAGTTTCCCAGCCTCCTTTCTGTGTTCCCAGTGTCCCTGTTAATAAATACTCTCCTGCCAACAGTTTACTTACCTGCTCCTCACTTATCATTTTCTCCTCAAACCAACAAAAGAGGAAATACCCATGTCTGAATCCTGCCGATTAAGTCGTGCCTTCCTCTCAGGTCTGGATTGCTTCTTTTTGTCCACCACAGTCCAATGCTCCACAGTAACTTTCCATCTGTTAATAGACCCAGAAATATATTTAACTGATTGCCCAGATTACACGTCCAGCTAACCTGTTCTTTTCTTGTCACAGTTGGTCCTGGAAAAATACCTTTTCCAGGCCAGTGGTGGTCAGGAGATCGCCACCTCTGTACCTGTTATCATTAAAACATTAAAAATGTCATCCTGACTTGAGTCCAGCTTAAAACGAGAACATTATGAACTATAACTTTAAAAAAAGAAAAACTTTGGACATGACTTTATTACAACTAGTTTTTAGGAGAGAAGAAAACAAGCAGTTTGAAGAAATAGGCTAAATAACTTTAAACATGTCAAACTAAAGAGCAATGTCGATCTCAAAGGTGAAACTCAGGAACCAACAATGTAATAACAAAAGATAAATAACCAATAGTTGAGTTCCAAACTCAAAAAGCCTAGTGAGATAAGTCACGTGTAAAAATAAATAAATAAAAAAACCAGAAAGACAAAAATACCCAGAAAAACTAAATGAAAACAGGTAAAAACGACTTCAACCTGGAACAGCAGTCAGTCAACATAATGAATCCAAAAAATCAGTATATATCCAAAATACAAATAGCAACAGCAACAAAATACCAAACCTACTAAAACTCATAGTTCCTCAAAACTGCAGCCCCAAAGCGGAAATTTGAGGCTCCATTCAGCACAAATAGCACCTTGGTCATCAGCCTCACGGTTGGATGGATGTGGCCATTTTCTGACCTCTCTCATCAAAAAGGCTTTCCTGTTTTCAGAACTGCCACTTGTGGTTTGTTTTTCACACCATCCTGAGTAAACTGTTGTGCTTCAAAATCCCTGGAGATCAGGGGTTCAAAAATACTCACACCCCAAACCATTCTGGCACCAGCAGTCATGAATTGGTCAAAGTCAGTGTGAACAAATCTTTCCCTGTTGTGATGTTTCCTATGTTCAAAAGCTGAATCTGAATAACTGTTTTATATGTAGATGATTTGACAAAATGCACTGCCACCACATGATGGGTTGATATAAAAGTAACACAGAAATGTAGACAAATGTTAGATCTGATAAATTTGGAGTAGTGCTGATTTTTTGCTCAATTTATCTGCAGTTGTTTAAATTCTATAGAAACACAAATATATCTTATGAAGTATTTTTATGCTGTTTTGTTGTTTTCTAGTTTTTAAGTTCTCATGTTAAATGTGTTGTTCGATGGCCTGATTTCATATATTGCATAAAGTTGCTGTTTAGCGGGTAAAGATGTTTTTTTTTTTTCTAATTTGTTGAAAATCATATTTTTGTCTGTATATGTTGTCACAATAAAGCTCTTTATTTGGAAAATATGTGTATATCTGCACTGCTTTTTAGTAAAAAACAGTAAAAAAAACAGATGCATATGATTGTGTAAGGGTGTGTGTGTGCGTGTGTATGTGTGTGTGTGTGTGTGTTGACTGGTTGCCAATATTGTTTTATTTAGATTTAATCAATTACGATTGTTGTTTGAGTTTTTGTTACATTTTTATTTTTTATTTTATGTTTTTTTTTTGTTTTTTTTGCAAATGGTTTTAACTGAAGTGCAAATCATTGATTCTCATTATTTCATAAACAACATTAAAATGTTAAAAATAGGACATGGGAATGTTCTACGAACTTAAATAATTAAACAGTCACGAACTGGCATGTTTGACATGTGCTGGATCTGGCAGAACATCACAGACACAAAAGCTGTTTCCCTTGCACAACTCAAAAACATGTCCAAAATAGATCTTCTTGTTTACTCAAGAAACAAATGACACCATGATGTAGCTGATTCTTTATGCTTAAGATGAAGACACTCAGCTAGACAGAAAGAAAACATTTTGTTTTTAATCTCAATCTTTGTAAAATAACATACTTACACGTGTCCAAGATAGCAGGACCAAGAGCTGATTTCTTTGTGTGATGAACATATTTCAAGCAGACCCAAAGCTGCAGAGATCTCTGTGTTATTGGTCTCTGGCATGATTTTACTCCTGAACAAAGTCGCCTCCATACAGTGACAAACAATTCTTTAATATAACCTTCCAGCCTTAACGCAAACACACACACACAAATAGACACATGCAGATACACGCACACTAGAGTGAGATGAATTACAGTGTACATGGGATCTGACTTAACCCATAGTGGAAGTAGGTCACAAGGGGGGGTACAGGTCATGAGGGAAATAACGCTGCAGTTCCACCACCTTTGTCTCTGTCCAAATACCTGAATATCCTTCTCTTTATGCTGTGTACTGTGCAAAAAACATAAAGAAAATATATAAAATATACAGCATGTGCTAGTTTTAAAAGCCAAGGTGATTTTACCAAAAAAAGAAATCACCCACATATGCTTTCACCACTTCAGCTTTATTCAGTGACGCTTTGGCAAAAATGAAATTTATTCAAATTCATCCTTAGATTTATTTCCAGTGGGTATTTTTCTGAAAATAACATAAGTCCTACATTAAAAAAAAAAAAAATTGAAGATAGTAATAATTTTGGAATTGATGTCACAATATGTCTTTTAAAAGACAGAAATAAAAATGTTATTCATAACAGACATGACTTGTTGCTCTTTTCTGTCCTCTTATCGCCAACCCAAATGTTTGCCATCTGATTACAATTTCATTTTTGCATAATGTACATACAGCTCAAGAACAAAGTTTGCAACTCAGAGCAAAAACTGTCTTCTGCGATTTCAGTGCTGTCACACACATGAACACATAAACCAGTGTGACTGTTTGTACGCATGCAGTAATTAAGCCATCTGCATATCAAAATAGCAAGCTTAGCCTCGGGTGCAATGACAACAGTGGCATAGTGTGTGTGCATGTGGAATTTATGTGTATGCATCAATATTTTGTGGCATTAGGCCAAGTAACTGGCTGCAGCAGTGAGATTCTGTCTTTAGTCTCTATCACTCTGCACTAATCCAATTGTGCAAAGAGAGAAAGAGACGAGGTAAGGGAGAGCATATACAACTGGCTGCACTCCAATCCTAAATGGCACGCTGGATGGGGATATTTATTAAAGTGAGAGTACAGCAAACACAACCACCCCCATGTTCTGACAAACACACACAGACATGTGAAGAACCACATGCAGAACACACTGTAGTACCCATTGGATTCACAGACAATCATTCACATGCTCACTTACCGCTACAATGATGGGAGTAAACATGCATCCACTTTAAAAAGAAAGTTTAAAAAAAAACAATATTAACGAACAGAAATAACATCTCTCAAGTCCTTTTACATAAAATTAAAAAGGGCAAACTATAGATGCATACACCAATATGCAATTAGAGTGACAAAATGATTCAGCCTTAGCACTTTCCTCCTCCCTCTACAGCTCTTCTGCAGACCATGTTGAATATGAGACTGGAGCTGTGAAAGCCTATCAACCCCATGTAGTCACACTTCTGTTGATATGTAAGTACCACAGTGCCATCTGCTGGACAAAATTCTCCTCCTGGTGTATTTACATCAACTCATTGTTATTCAGTAGTTTAAGTTGTTTCAGTAATAATTTTAGGATGTAGTGAAATTCATGATAACAAATAATGTTTTTTAATGAATACATTACATTTTCTCTTAATTTTACGTAATACTACTTAAGTTATCTTGAGTAGTCGTGCATGCACTTGACTCTGTGTGTGGAATAAAAGGTGGGTTTTCCATGGTTTTGGGAAAAAAAGTTTTACCTATAGAGCTTTTGTTACAATATTCTTAACAAACTCACTACAGATGAAATAAACTGAAATGAACTGAGATGGTTTGCAGGCATCTACAAAAATACAAAAAGGGATTTAAACATTATGTTCACCAATGGGTCATTTATTTCAGAAGATATGTTCATGCTGAGGAGGACTATTATCAAAATGTAAAAATGTGAGTCAGAAAACACTATATTGACTCATTAAGTAAACTTAAACCAGTCAGACACTCATACAAATAGCTATGATGCTCATTAAAACACTGCTGTAAAAAGAAAAAAAAGAAAGTCTTGACTCAGTGAACCTTTGGAAATTATAAATATCAGTAAAAGATACTTATTTTCTATATGACAATTAAGACCCTATACACTGCTTCCATGCTGGTAAAGCTGCTAGCTAACCTAGGTTTACCCTGACACTGTGCTCTAAGGTCATCTTTAACCTGAGCTCATGAGTTATCTCTTAAAGCTAGACCACCTGAACCAAATTTCTGTATACAGGTGAGTTAAACAAAACATATATAAAGCTCTCTATCTTGAGGATTTTATCACTGTGACTTTTTTTGCTCTGTTTATATGAAATCCCTGCCTGTTTCCCTACTGCTGGTCCAACAAGTAGCCAGTGAGGGGTTAGCATTAGGGATGTCCCGATCAGTTCTTTTTGCCCTTGAGTCCAAGTCCAAGTCATTTGATTTTGAGTATCTACCAATACCAAGTCCTGATCTGATACTTCTGTAATACATTAAAAAAGAATATAAAAAGCGCAAATAAAAAGATTCAGGATGTTCCTTATTTTTATTTAATTTACCTTATTTTGACATTTAACAACTCTGTAAACGAATAGAGTGCTTCTGTGAGGTAACTTGAACAATCAATTAATAACATAAATTCTTCACTTTTGGACTTTATACATCCGAATCCTGATCGGGAGGTAATGTCCGATTCCAAACGAGTCTGAAACCTTGTGATCGGATCTGGACATCCCATAGCTATTTTGTTATTTTGACTTCAGATGAAAGCTGATTTCAAGTCAGCAAACTCCTAGACACGTCTTCAATTTACTTCTTCTCAAAACAATAATCAGAAAGTAAATTTTGCAACTAAGAGAAATGGTGGAGCTTGTATTTTTGTGGCTTGTCAATCAAATAAAGATAACTTAGGAGTTGGGATTTAATACCTTTGTTGTGGTGCTATAAAGCAAACAATTAGTAAAAATAGGTCTTGTGATTAGGGAAGAATCAGAGAGTGACAGGATGAGATGAAGCACAGAGAAGCATTACAAATTCTAATGTCTGTAGGGACTTGGGGATGTGATATAAGCTGAGAACGCTGCTGGGATTTGGATTTGTGTGTGTGCCTGCTTATGTGTGAAGGAGAATATTTATGGGTGTGTGTGTGCATGTGAGCCTCAAACAGACAGATGAACAGACAGAAATAGCCAGAAGATGAAAGTGAGATATGGGGGAATGCAGGAGGGTGAGAGAAAATGGGAGCGAGCAGGTTTCAGAGTGTGAGTGAGAGGCAAGTGAGAGTGACAATTTAATGGTGGATTAACTAAGACAATAACAAATCGGGGTTCATATTTTAACATCCTATCAATTCCACGTTGTGTTTGTGTAAAATTAATTACATGAGTGGAAATAAATGGTGCCACTGTTTTATTTTTTTTTTACTTTGTATGTTTGTTTGTTTTTTGTTTTTTATTACACACACCATTACCTTATACAAAATACCTTGGCGTCAAAGATAATTATTTATTGCCAGTTTAATTTCATGATTAAATAGCTTTTTTGGGGGGGAATTAAGAAATAAAATGATGTTTCTTTAATTCACATTACTAGAAAAAAACTGTTAACATCAATATTGTGTCCAGATAAGTACAGTGAATGACTCACAATAACCAGCATCTCTGTGCAGCTAAAGAAAAACAAAATGGAAACAAAGTCTTACTTTGTTACACAGCAAAAAAAAAAAAGATTTCTAACTTACCTCAAAACCCATTTTCTAAAAATGTTTGAGTAAATAAACCTTCAGCATGATCATCATTCAGTAACGTTTGTGTTATAATAGGTTTGGTAAAAAGCTTAGAAAGCTGAAAAAACTTAAAGCAGGGTTGTTGCATCTCAGTGGCAACGCTGTCCCAGCGGGCTAAAATACCTTCTTAGATTAACAAGGTTTGCATTATGTTGTGTGTCTCTTCAGCACCATCCCAGTTATTAGTCTGATACATCTCAACAAACATCTCAGGAGCCTAACTTGAAGATCAAGATTTTTAAACAATTTGTAGAGAAATCAAGCAGAGTTGGTGGAGGCCTTGATAGGAAGGAAACCAAACTGGAGCATAAAACTGAGCTTTTAAAAATGTAAGTCATGGTTGAAGATAAAAATATACACTGGTTAACAAGAAAAGTGGCATGTTTTGAGGAAAAGCACAAGACCTAAAACTCTAAACCTAAACTAAAACAAAGGCTGGGAGAGCTTCCCTGATCACTACACAATAAATAGATATGTAATGTTGTTGTATGTTTTTTTGTGTGTGTGTGTGTTTTTCTGGCAGAAATGAATGATTGAGGTTGCAACTTATAAATGATCCACACATTGGTGCAGATGAACCTGGACTGCAGCTTGGCTTGCTTTGGTGTGGCTTCGCTTGATGTCAATGGATGTGCAAAATAAGGAAAACACACCTCACCAGATAGAACAATGAACTTGAAATTTAGCACACTATGGATCACTTAAACAGTTTATATATATGTATGAGGCTAAGCTAATTTAGCACCTAGCATGTCTGAGTTTTTTTCACTCATTCACAGCTAATTCTTGTTGCTCATTGAAGCTTGAACTCTTTAATGATGAAGACAAATGAGCCCATTATCAAGTGTTTTCAAGCATGTTGTGGTGCGTGTGTGCTTAAGAACGTGTTCCAGACAATTAGGTGTTGTCTTGTTTGAAGGGAGCATAGATGCTTATGAATGTCTTTCTGCCTCGCTGTTGTGTTTGGTGTGTATGCAAATTCTAACCTTTACCTTGTTAAAGCTCCCTCTCATGAGATCAGTTTATTTATTTATTTAATAGAACTTACAGATTTTTGACTCTTTGAAAATCAACTAAAGGTGGTCAGCTTATTTTATCCACTGTATCTATCAACTAAAGAAAAGCCCTTACAGTCATGAGCAGAGAGAGAAATGAAAGCAGGGAGGCTCATTTCTTAATTTCTCTTAATTGTATTAAGAGTCCATATGGCTGTTATACAATATCATGCTTTAAATTTCTCATCATGTGTAGTAATCATTTGCTGTTGATTTGCAAAGCTTAGCCTATTTAGTATAAGTGTGATGCTTTCACAGATGAGAGGCACTGAGAAGAAGGACTAATACTCTGCAATGAAATTAATGCCTAAATGCAGTTTAATTTAAAAAAGATAATTTGGGAATAAATTCACAGCAGATTTTGTGATTATTGCTTGGGATATGCCTGTGAATACAATATAATTAGGTTCAAGGAACACAGATGGTGATGATTGTGCACAGTCAAAGTGCTACAGTTCTGATGCTGAGCATTAGGGGGGGCTAAAAGACAGAGGGGCAAATGAAGACGTTGGGAAAGCAGATAGTTTAAACTACACATACCAAATACTATGAGAAATTCCAAGCACTAACAATAACTTTCAAACCCTGTCAGGAGTGTCTCCACTTTATTTATTATCCAATAGCCACAGTTTTACCATACAAAATCCAATTCCAGCATGAAGCAGCATTAAAATGGGATTGTTTTGTGTCTTCTCTGGATGTATATATATGATATATACACATCCAATTAAATGTAGCTGCTTTTCTAAATAAAAGAAGGCGGAGGAAAAAGGACAAAGCAAAAGATATTAAGACATGCAGTGACAAATATAAAAAATAGACATTTCTTTCATTTTCTGTACATACATACATACACACATATAAATATATATAGAAGTAAAAAAGAATGTATTTTTAAAATACAAAGGTCAAATTGTACAGTTACATTCCATAATAACAAAACAGGAGACATGGCACAATATTTGAGTTTGTCTTTTTTTCCACTGACACTGTACACTTTTGTATACTATGGAATTAAAATGAGATCACACAAGAGTTGTGTTTCTCCCAGTCTGTTCACACCATTGTAAACATTACAAATAAAGTACAGATACATCTTCTTTGTTGATGGATTTCCATTTGAAATCACTCACTCAAGTGACTTTCTGAGAGACTGTAATAACAGTTAAACAATATGTTCTTCGAGTGCTTGCTTTGATGCCTTTACAATTTCAGTGCTATGTTTTACTTTTCTCTGGAAATACTTCACCACCCAAATGGCAAATAAGAAATTTGGTAAAATAAACAAGACAAGCATTACAGTACATAAGAAGCCATTATGATACAGTTTAAAGTTGGCACAAACAACAAGAATGTATCAGAATGTGGTGAAAGGTTCCTCCACAAAAGTCAAACATAATGTGTCTTCTCTTTTTGTCTTGTCTAGTTCTGTCTGACATCCTGCAGCAGTTTGTTGATCTCATGAGCCAGTTCATTAGCATCCATGCTGGACTCATGACGGCTCTCGCTTCGCTTCCCACCCTGACCCTGATGAAAAACGCCATCAAAGTCATCCTCTTCATAATTCTCAGGGATTTCCTCCATGGCTGGCAGCCATTTCAGGTGTGATGGCTGTCCATTGGTGGAGGCAGGAGAGGAGTTTGATGATGGGGTTGAAGAGGAGGAGGAAACAGGGTTGGTCCCCACAGAACTGCTTCCTGGATTTAGGTAATGGGTACTGGCAGCCCATGCTGCAACACCTGGGGGGTAAGCAGGACCTTTGCCACCTGGCAACAACCCTCTGCGGTTGTCCTGAGGAACAGCACTGTTACTATGGTTACCTGTAATATTGCCACCACGACTGCTTCCTCTTTCAGTGGTTGATGAGGCTGAAGGCGAGCTTGTTTCAGTGCACTCAGAGTAGGAGTCCATATTTGGGGGTAGGAGTCGCTGGAACACAGAATTCATCTCTGTGAGGAGGGAGCCAGACCCTCCCCCGGCTGCACAAACATCCCCTCCTCCTCCAGCCCCCAGCTCCTCATTCCCAGGCTCTTTGCCAAAAGTGGAGAAGCTTTTACGTTGTTCTGAGTCAACCGATGACTGGTCATCTTCAATAGGAGGTTGCTGTGAGGACTCCTCTCCAGGAATGTACATGTTGTTTCGATAGTCAGCAGAGGAAGTAGGGGTGGAGAGGGGGGGCATCCAGCACTGATCCGAATGTCCCAAAATGCGGCATTCATCTGTGCACAGTCTCATAGCTACATCAAAATACAAATAAACAAAAGGGGGGAATTATAGTCATGTTTCAGAGCATGGAAATTGTGTGACATTTGACATTTTATGCCATGACAGAAAAATGACAACTTAGATAAACTACTTCAAAGAGAAGTTGTTTGGGCTGGTAAATCTGAAGAGACATGAAACCAAAGTAAAGGAGGGTGAGTTGGACAAACTGTGTCTTTGTCTTTTAGAGAGAGAATAATAACAAATATGTCAGTCTGGGCCAGACAATCTTACTTCAGAAGAGGGAAAATAAACTAATATTTATTTTCCACCTCCTGATTACATACTGGTATTTACAGCTTACAGCTTGAATATCCAGGTGGTGCCAGTAACAAAACTATGACAGGACCTGAATATATGAATGAACAATTGCCAGATCCTACCCTTATGGCACTACATGCAGATGCTAATGCAATGTTTGGCTGCACTGCCAAGTGTGTCCACATATCCAAACAATAAAGCTGAGACAGGGATTTGCTTGCTTGGTTCTTTTGTCATATCCAGAATGAATGGGCTTATTTGTCCATCTAAACAGAAAAATCTAAACAAATTAAATCTACTGAAGAAGAACAGTGGTAATTCTGTCAGCTGGGCCATTGTCTTTTTCCCTTTCTCTCTCTCTCTTTTTTTTTTTTTTACAATAATTATCATAAAAGACAGCAAAAGGCACTGTGATGGACAGGCAACCTGTCCAGGGTGTTCCCTGCCTCTCATCCTATGACTGCTGGAGATGGGCACTAGCCCACTGCAACCCTGAACAGGAAAAAGTGAGTTTAGAAAATGGATAGATGGATGGACGGATGGACGAACAGCAAAAGGAAAGGGGAGGGTAAAGAGTTGCACCATCTTTAAGTCTTTCCAAGAGGGAAAGAAAAAATATGATAAGACTGCCCATGCCCACCATCCCCTCCCCTTATCAATCTCAATAAAGATTGAGAATACATTATCGAGTACAGAGGAGAGAAAGAAAGATGCAGAGAAGCTCTTGGGCATGAGGGAGAAGGCAAAAAAGGGACAGAGTTGCTAAGAGAAGGAGAGAATAACATCATTCTAAAAGCAATTACTAAGAATTCTCCTCAGTTCAGACATGAAAGCACACCACTGTCACTCACCAGGGGAAAAAAGAAAAAGAAAAAAAAGAGTGAAGGGAGGGGGGAAAAAACAGCACCCTGAGACGCATACAGATGAGTGACAGGCGACTCATCTCCGCTCCAGGGAGGATTTTACAGACACGACTCTATCTTAGGGGCAGATAACGCACAGACACAACCACACACGCACAAACAGCCAAGCACACTGTAACCTCTCTCAGTGTGATAACGAGCGTGGAAATGAGGGTTGGGTGGAAGAATGGTGCTAAGTACAATAGAGATTGTGTTGGCAACAGGGTGAATTTAGTGTCTCTAAAGGCAGGTGTATGGACAAATAATAGGCTTAGGCCTGACACTGTCCATGGTGCTGAAACGTGTCAGGCAGGCATTACAGTGAAGGGTTGGGTGTGGTCTGGTTGAGGCCTGCCCAGGTCACTTCTAGTCTACTTCAACTTGAAAGTTAAAAAAAGAGAAAAGCTTATTCTATATATCTAAGATCAGCAGAAGTTGTATGTTTTAAAGTCAATCCAGAGCATTCCAAGTGGATTAAAAGAAATTAATAAACACAAAAAATGTGCAGTTTTCCTGAATATATTTAGTTGAAGTGTGATTATCATACAGGATGAGAGCTGATGGTTTAGCTGCTGATTACAGAAGGTGTTGGGGCTGTGAGGCAACTGGATGGTGCCAAGTCATACTGAAAAAGGTGTAAAACTGGATATGTGTTGATATAGAGTGCATCAGATGAGGCTGAGACAAGGTCTTTACATCATAAATGTAATCTCACCTGGGTGGAGTCGATGGTGCATTTCAAGGTGCATCAAGTCAGAAAAGCCCTCCCCCAGCAGCAATCTGTCCACAGGGGATTCCCGCCCCATCTCACAGTCACTGTCCCCTGCCTCACTGTCCCCACGGCCACTGTCCTTCAGGCTGAACTTGTCCATGTCCTGTAATGCATACCTGTGTAAAGAAATCAACATAAACTAGTTGT